>CAUHTR010000548.1:27500-121143 GCA_959609185.1 Schmidtea polychroa | reverse complement strand
TTCAAATTAGGTACCCCAACTTTTCCCAATTCACATGAGATATCATTAATATACAAATATCTTGAATAATATTTCTAAAATAACTCTTATGTTATTCATAGATTTTCATAACGATTTAGCGATTGCAAATGACAATTATTTAATCTTAGATCAACCTAATTTATGTAAAAACACGTTAGATTGATATATAAGAGGAAAGGACTTATATAATTAGTCCATTTTCAAATCATTGCATTTTAAAAATTTATTCCTCTATAACATTGTTAATAGCAGTAATAGGAATTTTGGTCATCTCAATATATGCGTAACATTGAAATTGTTGAATATCATCATTGCAACAGTCATGACGATGTCAAAAATCGATGTTTTACAAAATTTAGAATTTACTGTTTTAAAATATTTTTTTTAAATATAATATTTTTTCTACATTACTATGATTTAATTGTTCATTAACTTCAATATTTTATTTTATATGTATATAATTATTTTCATGGCAGAGGCAGGAGAATGGTAATGATTATCATAAATTGAAAATCACAACTTGACTATAAATAATAGAGTTAATACTTAGACTAATATTAATGATAGTTGTAGTAAGAATTCCCGTGCGGGGAAATTGATTTTAACACTAATAACATGGCGGTGTTACTACTTGCTTAAATTTATTTCATGAAATGATACTATTAATGGCAAGGGACAAAACATCTCCATTATCGATTCATACTATCACTAATACTGGTACCAAGGATATTACAACTTAAGGGTATTCGTATTGGTAATTGTTATGATGATAGTAACACTATAGCGAACAAACAATAATGTTAAACTTCATCTGTTCCTAGTTAAAGTTTCTTCGAGATTTACTCTTAAAAGCTGCAGTAGTTCGCCAATTTTTGGAAAAACACTGACTTTTACATAAGTATTTATACTGATTTTATGTATACATGTATAAATCATTTATATTTTATTCTTCAAATTTATTCAAACTTTATCACAATTACAATTAGTCACTAAATTCGCATCTTTCTTTCGCATATATTTGTTAACACAAGGTAATTTGTCCAAGGGGTAATCACCTTTTCTGGTACGATAGTTTATAATTCTATGAAACTCTACTTGAATTCTTTTATTTCTTTAGTTTTCTTGGATTTTCGCTAACGCCTTCTGATTTTGTTTTCGATTTTCAGCTTTTCCTTTTATACTCTTTCTGAAAGGCGTTAATCATCATTGGGTAAAAATTATTTTAATTCTTTTGGGAATTATCAGCATTTTTCTAACATATTGGTTGAGTGTTATGTTGAATCTTCTGGGGAGGGATTATTGGAATCCTACCAATTTCATTCCTAACCGGCACTCGTTTCAACTTCCTCTGATGATTGATTGGGTCTCAGTGCGCTCTGGGTTTCCTGTTGACTCGGGTTCCTCATTTGCTTCGGCTTTCCATTAGCAATTAATTAATTTTTTAATAAGTCTGTTATTTTATTTTAACTTTTCTAGGAACCTCATTAAATTTTATATTATTTTTTTTTGGATTCGTCTTATGATTTAGCGTTCAACCATAATCATTTCCCCGACCGATATTGATTTTATAATATTTTAATTAAATTTTAAACTTTTGTTATTTTGGTGTTTTTGTTGATTCTTATTTTGTGCATATATAAATTACTCAAACACAAGTCACTGAAATAATTTATAATACCATTTAGAGTTCGAGAATATTGTTTAAAATAATGAATTCAGCGATTATTATCAATATTATTAAGCATAATGCTTTAAGTGGGTTCATAAAATAACCGATTGAAGATTTTTCGATTTAAATTCATCTAAAACTTTACACAATGGATACAATTACAAATGATTTTATTTTTTAATGCTATTCGTTTCAGTTACTCGTATCCATTCAAACTATCATTTCCAAACGTAAGAAAAATTAATGAGCAATTTTCGAATGTTGACTCTTAATTGCAGTTAATAATTGTTATTAATTATTGTAGTTTTTTGTTAAGCAGGATATTATAGTTTGAAATTTTACTAAATTACTAAATATAATTATTTCACCATTTAATCAAAAGATCATATCGATCATTTAGATTTACAATTGAACATTCTACGAATACTTTATGTCAGAATTATTTTCAAAATCTTTTAAAAATCCCTGGAAATATTCCCGCCTCACAATTCTGTAAAATCATGTTTCATGACCCCCTGATAATGGTAAAAATCTTCAGTATAACCATTGATGAGAGTAGTAAGGTAGTCAGATACAAACTAGGAGGAGGGTGGCTATAAATTTAATTTTAATAACAATAAATAAGATAGATTTTTAAATACAAAACTTTATTATTATAAGATCTGGAAACAGTGTTGTCCTCATCGTTGATTTCTAAATAATGTCTGAATCTGTTAGTATTACAAATATCTAGCAAAACATAATGAAAATGGTATTAATAAATTGGAATAAAACTCACCAGATATAAAAAGAAAATTGTGTATGAACGAAATGTGATTTCTTTCTGTAATATCATTACGAACTAATTATAATGACATATTATAATTCGTCAAAGTTTGAATAAATTTGATATTTACAATTCGGTTGACTAACAGATTTTGAATAAATTTGTTGGTATTAAGAATTTTTAAACATACGATGCTGATACATTGTATATCCATTTTGTTCTTGAATTAAATTTTTCAATGTCTTAACAACTAAAATTTCAAACTTGAATTTTTCCTGAAATTAATTTGAAATAATTAAAAAAGTAAATACTCGATTTTGATTGGTTGGTTATAATTGCTATTGACAACGAATAATTTCAAGCAAATATTTTCTCACTCCAATATTCATTATTCAGTAAACATCAAACAAATTTATCGGAAATTAGATTTTAATGTCATTTGATAAAAGTTTCTAATATCTAAGCATATTTTTACGAAATCAATCAATTAAAAATAAAATATCTGAAATAACATCTAATATATACATTGATAAATTAACCAGTATATTATTCGTTTCAACATCCAAACATCCCTATACAAATGACCCGTAAAAAGCTGAAATTAACTTTAATGAAAAATTACTTTAAATAAATTATAATAAAAATATTGATATTTCAAATACAATCAAATACATCATTGGAATTGAATCTCCTTTAAAATACAATGATAAAAATAACCTGTAAAAGCAAAAAACTATCATAAAACTATCATACTTTAATATAAAATTAATTTAAATAATTTAATTTAAGTTATAATTAAAAATTTTAAATATTTAAACATTCTTGGCATTCAAAAGTAAAATTTTCCTAACTTTATCATGAATTTAAAAAAATCACATGTAAAAGTTGAAATTCCTTGACTTTCAAGAAAAATTATTTTAAATAATTTACAATAAAAAGATAAATTTTTTAATAGTTTTTTATTATAATATTTTTAGTATTGAACCAATTATCATCCTTGACAATAACACCCAAACAATCGCCTATGAAAAACCTATACTCTATTGAAATATCCTTGAAATTTAATTACAACCACTTGAATATCATAATTACTTTAAGTAAAAGTTAATACAAGTAAAATACCGTTATTTCAAATACACTCAAATACATATTTATTGGTATTGAACAATAAAAATCTCCTAATAAATTATCAGGAATTATGAAAAATCACATCAATCGATATTTAAATTGTAACAAATTATTTCCTTAATGTCTAATTAAATGTCTATAAGAAAAGCTTAAATTGTAATATATAACAAAATTACCCTAAAAAGTTGTTAACGAATTGCTTCCTAGCCAGTCATTAAATTCATATATATAAAAAGTTGAAATAGTTGCTTCAATACTCCTAAATTCCCCTATCAAAAGTTTAAAACTGATACCTAACCAGTACCTGTATAAAAGATTGCCACATTCCACCTTTTCGTCAAATATTCACATAAAATATTGCAGTAAAATAAACTAGAAAAAACAATTTTTAAAATGATCTTGTTCAACCATAAAAAATTCGCTAGTACTCCACCAAAATTATCTCAGTATTATCCCACTGAATAAAATCTTCTATAAAAGTCTGTAATTTATTAAAATTTCTATAATTTATGACATCATTCGATAATTCACCCCATAATTTAATGAATTTCTCTTATTTAAAGTCAATCGATATTTACTCCTAAATACCAAAATCACTAGAAAGTTTAAAAGAATATGAGTCCAAATTCCGACAAATTTCAATCATTAGTAAAGGAATTTAAAATATTTGAAGCAAATAGAAGAAAACCTTAAATATACAAAATCTTTCGGATACACTTCTGACCATTAAACCAACTTCTACGCAAAAAGAGTGGGATCAAGTTACCAAAATAGAGCAAAAATGGCATATTCAACTTTAGACGTTCTGTGTTTCTTAAAAAATTATTTTAAATCAAAAAAATAATTCAATTTATTGCATTTTCATAAAACTTATATATTTTTCTAAAACTATCAATTTATTCTTACGTTACTATTGTTGGGTTATTAGGTTGGTGTATAATTTTAAATGTTACTCTGACTCCAAGCGTGTCTTTATACGATTCACAAATAACACTTGACAACAGAAATCTTTATTGATAATCACAAATAAACTTTCACTTGACACTGACAATAAATTCAACACTGCTTGGTGACTATACAATGCTTATTACAACACTCGGTGAGGAATAGCACTTTTGTATAACACCGGATTAAAAGATCACAAATTACAGATTGGTTTCTAAACTGGGATTTTGAGCTGGTTGTTTTCTTTGACTTTCTTCCAAACTTTATTCAAATAATCAAATAACTTCTTTTCGTTTTATTTTTCAACTAATTCTTTTCTTCAACTCTTCTCCAATAATTACTTTCCACAATTATTTCCTTTACAATTATTTTTGACAATCGTTTGTCCAACAACGTTTCGTCCAACGTCTAATTTTCTCCAATAATTTTATCTCTCAAATCGTCTCTCAAATTTTATCTCAAATCGTCTCTAAAATCGTCTTCCAAATTGTCTCAATGTCGCGTCACTTTTGTCTCTAATTCTATTCTAATTTCATGTCCACCAGTTTTCCCTTATATAGTTCGCTTCTCTTGTGGCACTCTAGATAATCAAGTGTTTTTCCATTTTCTTCTCTTCTTTTCCTGACTGTCCCATTTTTATCTCTGACAGCTGTCAAGTTATTTTCCCTTTTCCCTTTTTTGTTTGACCGCCTTCTACCATCAATTCTGTTATCACTGGCAAGCTGTCGAGATAAGGATATTGTTGTTTTCCTTTTCCCCGATTTCAAAATTCCTTTTCCTTTTTGTACTAATTAATTAGTACTGACCTTGGTTTTCATTTTCCTGTTTGATTCCTTTTATTTCCTTTATCTTTCTCATTTTTAATTTCTTTCTACTTCCGTTTTCTTTTCTGAGTTCCAATAGATCGTCCCGTTTGTCACGGCGATCTTCCCCAGGTAATTTTATTTATTTCTTTATAAATTGTTATTTTATAAATTATTATTTATCCTCAACACTATTTTTTATTTTGAATTTAATAATAATATGAATTTCAGTTTATATTATAATGCATTAGATTTTTATTTAAAAATCTCGATAAAACAAACACGTGTTTTCTTTTTTAGAGAAATTAAAAAGATGAGAAATGATAGAACACTATTTATTATTAGCATATGTCGTGAAAATTACATTTGTAATTATTCTATAAATACTCAATAAAATTTAATATCATAGAATTTATATTCTGACAAAAAACATCTAAACTACCTATTGTTTAAAAAATCTTAAGTGCTTTTCCATAGCCAGCCACATTTAAAGATGGTCTAGTGGTAGGATGGACTGGGGTAATATGACTGGTTGGTTTGCCTAATGGCCGCATTAACTTCTTCATATCCTAGTCATCATGTTAGGGGTCTAACCACCTATGATCAGTGAAATATTAATTTTTTAATGCAATTTTTAAATTATTATTATTATTATTTAAATTATAGTATAAAATGATGATTTCTTGGTAGCAGCATTTATTATTTAAAACAATAAAATGATAATTTAAGCCTTTTGCTGCAAATAATGTATTTAATGAAAGAATTTTCGACTATAAGATAGTCCTTGACTCATCAAGGTTGCTTGACTCATCCAAGTTCATTCCCAAGGTCACATGAGTCATCGAGATGACTCATCAAGGTTATATTATTATTTTTAAAAAATATTATTTTTACTATTATTTTTCAAAATATTATTAAGTGTGCTAGCGGTGCCCTACTATTTTGCATGCCAAAAGTTATCGTTCCCATCATTTTATTTCATCGATCGATAGCTTATTTTGAAGCTTAGTGCATGATCTTTCGAATGAGCTATAGTGGTCATCACCATCATTAATATTGACAAATTTTATTATTGTTTTCATTTTTATTGCTTAAAGATTTTTTAATAAAAATGTGTTTAAAATCTACATTAACTATTCTAGGATTTTCAAAATTATTGCTCTGAGATTCTTCAGAAGCATTGAAATCTTGTTCATAAAAGTTACATGAAAAACATTTATTTAAAGTTTCAATAATTAAATTCAACTTAGTATTTACCTGATTTAATCCGTCTTCCATGGAAATCAGTCGACAATCAAATCCATGCATATTTTCTGCATTTTGAGCCCCCGAACGTAGTGAATCCAAATAGTTGAGCATGAAAATCCTAATTTAAAAATAACAATTAAAAATAATTTAATTAAAGAATTTAATTTACCTTGCTTTGAAAATGATAATTTAAAGTCTCATAAATTAGGTAACTTAAACAAAAGTAATTTTGATAATTATAATTTTAAAAATCAAAATTATGAAATTGTGCAAGGAAGTAAATTGGGAAGTTCTGAACCCTGTAATAATGAAAACAATATATCAATTAATATTGGTAAAATTTCATCTAAAGATATTCCTAAAGAAAATATTAAAAATAAAAAATTCCAAACTTCTGAGAAGACCAGTAAAGCTGGCAATAATTTAAATTTTGTGAAAAAAAATCCAAAAACAAAATACTCAAATTCAATTTTCCCTTCTTATGTAAGAATTCTTTCAAGGACGGAGAAAATAAATTTGATATTAACATTTTCCCGCGACCATTTTCAAGGTAATTTGACTATTTTATTATTATTTTTAAAAATATTATTTTTTCAAGGCCAAATTTTTTTTCAAGGGCAAATTTTTTCAAGGCCAAATTTTTTTTTCAAGGTCATATTTTAAAATTTAAATTTACAGAGTTCCCGCCAACGAAAATTATTTAACGATAGCTCGTTTTAAAGCCCAATCCAAGACCTTTCGAATGAGCCATATAACTCATTATTATTATTATTATTATTATTATTATTATTATTATTATTATTATTATTATTATTATTATTATTATTATTATTATTATTATTATTATTATTATTATTATCACTGCAGACTATATAAAAAATATACTGATTTAGCTGCATGCTCACTGCAGACTATATAAAAAAATATACTGATATAGCTGCATGCTCACTGTAGACTATATAAAAAACAACATTAAATACTTTTAAAAATTTCTTATAGAAAACGTCAAACATTAAACCAAATACTTAAAAATTTTTATATAAAACATCAAAAAATCTGGTTACAAATTTTAATTTAATATTTACAACTTTTTAATCAGTATATATACATACAAGTTTTTATACAAGTTTTTATAACTGAAAATAAAAGTTTTTATACAATTTGCATTTGTCCCATTCTTTTTACACATCATCTTCGTCCCATTCACTGTCATCAAAACTGGGACTTGGAGCTGGACCGAATTCCTCCTCATCATATTCACTCAGGTCATCAACTCCTAAATAGTGCCCAAATGCGTAACTTATGTTTTTGCCTAGCCACGCGCGCTTATCATCGTTATTACTTAGGGCAATTTTCGAATTTTTGAATGTAAAAAGTTGGTGATTTCTAGTACCTATTCTAGTCTGCGGTACAGAAATCACCTGATTGNTCCCTTGCTTTCATCTTTAAACTTCCCGATGACAGAGTCAAGGTTCCTATTATACAAGGGGTGTGTTGGATCGTAATTTGACGTATCCAATAAATTATCTGAGATCATCTGAGGTAATAAAGTAGATCAGGGCTGTCCAACCTCGGGAAACCAGAGGGCCGCAATGCAAAAAAAACTATTCGGGGGCCGCACACAATGCAAAGAATTTTTATCTAAAATAAATGGCTAAGGATAGCAAAACGCCTGCCTGTACGGAAAATTTTGGATTCAACACCTTCAGTTGTTACTAATGTATACTCTGGCGCTTGTTTTGAATTCATTGGATATTTCTGTCTTAGGACCGCACACCAAAATTAAAAAAATGATATTATGTTAATAATTAATTGTACTAATGTTTAAGAAATATTATATGGTAAATATTTGATATTAGATATAGATATTGTCAAGAAATGAAAAATGTTATATTTCAATGAGAAATTTTCGGTAGCTTTGCATCGTTTACCAGTGTATCGATATCAATTTCAATGTTTGTGGTTGCCAAACGCAGTAAATTTGATAGCGATTTATCATTCATGGAACTTCTATGCTTTGATTTAATAAACTTCATAGTGGAAAAAGTACTCTCACAAAGATAAGTACTGCCGAGCATTGATCCGATTTTAAGACCAAAGTCACGCAATTTGGGATATCTTACTTCGGATAATAGTTTGAAAAAGTCTTCCCCTGTTTCACATTTATTGGTAAACTGGGGATCAGTTTGCAACTCACATAATTCTAACTGCAAATCGGACGGCACATTTGCAATACTAATAGTTAAAGGCTGACTAAAAAGTAAAATTTCTCGTTCAAATTTTCCAAAATCGATAAATCGGCTTTCGAATTCCGCGATTATCCCATCAATATATTCCACATGAGTTAAAAATATTGTGACCTCGGAAATATTCATGTCTTCAAAATGCGCCTTGCAATTAGGGAAGAAAGTAAAATCATTATTGCTCAATGTTGATTTGAATAACTGCAATTTACTCTTGAAACCTTTGCAATAGCAATAAAGGTTTGCGATATTCTGCCCCTTACCTTGTAGTTTTAAGTTCAGCGCGTTTAAGTGGTTGGTCATGTCATTTATAAATGCAAGGTCAGCTAAAAATATAGGATCCTGCATTTGACGAGCAAGTTCTTCGGTATCAGACTTTACTTCATTTTGGAGGAATATTGGTATTTCTTTTCGTATAGCAAAAAAACGTTCTAAACATTTTCCAGCACTCAGCCAGCGAATATCTGTGTGAAGTGTCAAATCACCATATGCAGCATCCATTTCCTCTAAAAACTCCGAAACTTACGATGGGTGAGGGATCTGTTACCGCCTCGTATCATATTTGTTATTTTTATTGCTACTTTCATAGCATGAGCTTGTCGTAAATTTTTTCCGCACAGTGCTTCCTGGTGGATTATAAGTGCAGAGTTGGACATTTAATGTTATTTTTCTTCAATAATCCGCAAAAGCCAATTTCTGTTCCAATCATAGCTTTGGCCCCATCTGTAATAATACATGAACACTTATCGAATCCTCCATATAGCATAACATTTTTATGGACAGCTTCAAAAATGTCGCTCCCTTTGGTGGTGTCATACAGAGATTCTAGGCTAAGGAGCTCTTCGTTGACAGTGAAATCATTTTGAATAGTACGAACAAATATTAAAAGCTGGCTAATATCTGTCAAATCAACGCTCTCATCCAAACACAGGGAAAAATATCTACATTTTCCCATCATTTGCAGCAGCTTTTTGGAAACATGTTGGTTCATATCATCCACTCTCCTGGCCATGGTTTGATTAGATAATGCCACGGTGTGAATTTTTCTGCTATTTTCGGCTCATTAAATTGTTTGGCCATTTCAATTGCACATTTCTTTATTAAAAGACCATCACTATATGATTTCTTGGACTTTGCTAACTCCAATGCCACTGAATATGAAGCAGCAAGGCTTTCCGTTTCTGTGGTGTTGAGTTTCATAAAAAATGTGGTTTGGCGCATCACGTCTTTTTTATACTTTTCAATGATCGATGTTCTGGATTCTCCGATATACGAGTCAAATTTTTCGCTATGAAGTGATACATAGTGCCTTTTAACGTTATACTCCTTACACGCCGACAAAACTTGCATACAAATTATGCATTGAATTTTATTTTTATTGTTTATAATGAAATAGTCCGATTCCCACCTGATATTGTACGTTCGATTTTCATTTTCGATTTTACTTCTCTTCTCAGACATGGGTTTCTAAAAATAAAGAATACAAAGCTATTGTATGGCATTGTTAATACCAGTATAATGGAATATAGTCTGAAATTAATTAATACTTGCAGTTATAATATTGATTATAGTTGAAAACAACCCCACACCCTCGTAATACATATTCTGCATTTGTATATATATATATATATATATATATATATATATATATATATATATATATATATATATATATATATATATATATATATATAAATAAATTACGCCAAATTTGACTGATTGTCTATTTTTTCTATTAACAAATTACTAAATATATCCCGGTTTGGGCGACCCATTCATTTTCGCAAAACATTCAAATAATAATATATGTGTTGTTATAATAATACAAATAAAATGTGCAATGAAGACACAGCATATATATATATATATATATATATATATATATATATATATATATATATATATATATATATATATATATATATATATATATATATATATATATATATATATATGAATCACAGGCAATATATAAATTGGGTAGAGGGTTTACATATTACTTCTCGATGATCATAAACATATACAACCTGTCGCGATTTATGAGTTGTACATTATGTGGGCCATATACCAACTTATAAGCGGGTAGTAATTTGTGTCGTAAATATTTGGCCGAACAGTGTTTACTTATTTAGTAATATCGAGTAAATAAACAGAATAAAGAATGGTAAAAAAATTGTCCGCTAAGTATAGATTGAAGAAAAGTTTACAATCCGCGGCAATAACGCATTTTACATCTTTTTTTTACTGATGTCCTTCCGTATAACTTCACGACCAGTAGAGTTCGTTCGCAAAGAGAGACGCGAACGCCACGTGAAGTCTTCATTTGGAAGAAAAAAGTTTCATAACATTGTATTATATTTTAATATTAATATAAGTTTTTCGTAGCAATAAAAGTATTTACGTAAATAAGATGGTATCAAATTATAGAGAAGTTCGCGGGCCACACAAAAGTACTTCGCGGGCCGCGGTTTGGACAGGTCTGAAGTAGATAATTTTAAATTTTTTATCTCAAGAAAGAAGCTATCGGTATCACCGGCAATAATATTTATTATGCATTTAAATTGTCGCCTGTACTTCTCCAAATCAATATATTGGAGATGGTACATCCGCAGTTTAGACAGATCTAGTACTGTTTGACCGATGTAGCTAGGTCTGTCTAAACAAATTGAGTCCTTCTCCAAATGTGCGGCTATCAGATCGCCATCGATTCTTATAGACTTTCTGAAAGTCGGCTTTGAGGAGTATACTATCATCTTTTCGGGTGAATTACACAACCTCAAATTCATTCGTTTTTTCAGATTCTCAACGGATTTACCGTACAGGCTATTATTATATAATTTAAACAAGTCCCTATATATTTCGCTAGTAGACTGAGATCGTGAAGTGGTGTTGGTGTCTATGTACAATTTAAATATAGGTCCTTGTTTAAATTTTATACAACGATGAATATCTACAACCACCGGACCTAATTCTATATACAATTTGAGAAGCCTCCAATGAAGAACATAGTTCCTCTTTGGCCAATGCGTAAGCATAAGCTTCTCACAACTTTTCCGGCGCAAGCGGAAAATCATTCAAAAAGTCATGCACACATTCCGGAATATCGATATCGACCTCCATAGTATACCCAGATGGAAGGTTATCAATATCCGTGTTCATACATTCAAGTAAAACATCATTCAAATTGTCATTCGCCCAAGAAAAATCACCATACGGACGATTTTGGCTAAGAGCCCAACCATACAGATTATTTATATCTATGTACAATAATTCTGTGTCATCTGAAGTAGCCGTGTAATGTTTGTTAACAAATGTTAACCCACCCCGGATACCTCCCTCATAGAAATTATACATTTCCATGTCCTGCAAAAGTTCTATGGGTTCCGTTAATGTCATAAGCGCTAAGGCCCATGACATACCGGGAATCCCATAGAAATTAAGTGGATCCAGACCATTGTAAGCAATTGTCTTACCGCGGAATTGCTGAAAATAGTCTGCGAGGAGGTATACGTTTAATTTTAGGTAGATTAGCATATAATCTAACAAATTATTACAGTTATGCTGACTCCAAATTAGTTGAGCCTCAGCGTACTGATCTTCCGTAATATCAGACCAAATAGGAGGTAATTCTAAAGTCGATTCAAGAACATCCAAAGAAGTAGCAAAATCATACGGAAAGACACCTTTAGAGTGAATCATCGACCCTTGAAAGACAGACGAAATTAAAGGAAAAGTAGTTAGAGTTTTCACAGCTTTTGCTAAAGAACAATTAACAAATTGCATGCTGTTAATAAAACGAACAGGCAATTTGTTAATATAAGCAATTAAAGAAATAAATTTTTCTGTAGAGGTAGGTATAATATTAAGCTCCCAAAGGGGAAAATCACTGAGACCATGTTTTAAAATATGATGTAAATCATAGCCTCTTAAATTATGAAAGACTACTGGTAACAACTTATTAATCCTGCGACAGACATTACATCTCCTACATGCCGCTCCGACATATCTACCAGTAAAATGGCAATGATCTCTCACAGGATTAATAATATCTTTTTTACATAAGTAACAAATTGTGCTAGATCGAAAGGCACGCTCCTGAGCAAACGACAAAGTAGACATGCCTTTATGACCTTCAGGACAATTGTGACAGCAATTTCCTCCACTTTCCTTAAAAAATCCAATCAAAATCGGCATAAATTACGAAGGGAAGTGTAACGGTTTTTGCATAATCTGTGAATAGTAAATCTTTATTTTTAGGAAGTGCGTACAGTGTTGTGCCAGTTTGATTTTTACAGCATAGAGCAACATGCTGATCGAAAGCATTCTTATATCTAAAGCCATTTAAACAATGTGGGCACCAGTTACACCTTATTTGAACATTGACATTTTCATTTAAATGACAATTCATTAATTTGTCCAAGTCTGTAACGGCCTTATAGTGATATTTATCTTTATTACTCAAAAGTAATAAATAAATCGGCCTACCGTCTATAACCTTGGAGCGATATATAATATTAAGATGAGGGTGGTGAGCTACATAATCCTCAGAAAAATCAGAATCAGAACTGGCTGGATTATAAGACAGAACGTTTATGCACAAGTTTAAATCAGGATTTTTCCTTTCGAATTTGAGAATGTTACACAGTCTCATCGGGCAATCTATGTCTTCATCATAATTTAAAAGATGTAAAAATTCTATATATTTGGTGGCTCTTTGATGATTACGACCTATTTCTTCTCTTTTAAAAAGTGCAAGAATGCTATACAAGAAACACTTATGGTCGTTGTTTTTAACATTAATTATTGCGTGTTTTAATTTTAATACTGATGGGGTTTTTATATAACTATGTTCGGATAATCTACTAACGGGTGCATATTTCGTTAAAATAAAATCTATCTCTAAGATATTCATTACTCGCCACCCGCTTCCTAAATAAGTAAATTGCTCAATCTTTTCATTTAATTTGCTCACCCCCTCGTTTATAAAGTTGCCTGTAAAAACTTGCGCCTTGTTGGAAAAATAATTATCCCGGATCTCCCCATCTTTTTTAATAATATTTTTTATATCTTTTTGTAAATTTTTTTTATTTATTTTTTTAAATAATTCATTTTTTGGTATCGAAAATTGCCCTAAGTGATTACGGTGTTTGTTAAAAAATTCTTTATATTTTATTTTTTCGCTAGTTACGCATTTGGGGCATATAAAAAAGTTGAATGCAGTTGAATACTTTTCGATAGTATTTCTTCATAGTACGATGACATTCATCGCTATGACCAATTGATGCTTGACAATAATTTGGGTATAGTCGACCTGTTAAATATTAACATTAAAGTTTTAGTCTTTTTCTATATAGAAAACTATTTGTTACATCTATAAGGATTTATCATCATTTGTTATTTAATCCAAATGAACTATTTAACAAATGATGATAAATCCTTATAGAAAATAGGTTATAATTCAATATTTGAGAGAATATGTTAAATATTAGAGAGACTACATTGGATGGGGACTGATTATTATTATTATTATTATTATTATTATTTTTATTATTATTATTATTATTATTATTATTATTATTATTATTATTATTATTATTATTTTTATTTTAACTATTGTAGATGCACATTGCAAACTACAAGGATTATTTTATAACTATAGTTTCGTAATCACTTTTTAACATTTGCATAATAATTTCATTATTTTTTCAGAAAAGTAGTATTTTCTTCATAATAATATTTTCATCATTTTGAGCATTTTCTTCATAATATTCACCATTTTCATAATTTTCATAATATTTTCGTCATATAATCGTCATATAATCATTTTCTTCATAAATTCATAAGTTTCATAATATTCATTATATCATCATAATTTAATAATTTAATAACATAATAACAAAAGGTTTTATGAAAATGCTTAAAAGTGATTACGAAAATTATTAATTTTAAAAATATATATATATATATAAAAATAAATAAATCTTACATTGAGATTCCATGTCGGAATCTGATTCCTCTTCAGAGAGGACCTCCTCATTATAACTGAGGGCATTTTCAGGTTCCTCCTCAAAATTGAGGGCATTTTCAGGTTCCTTCTCAAAATTTTGATTTTTCATAATTGATACATCATCAGCATCCATAAAATTTTGATTTTTCATAATTGATGCATCGTCAGCATCCATAAAATTTTGATTTTTCATAATTGATGCATCGTCAGCATCCATAAAATTTTGATTTTTCATAATTGATACATCGTCTGCATCCAAGTCCACCATATCTAAATGTTTTTTAAAAAATATTATACAAATAAAATAAATTTACTTTCATGTCCAGCATTTTCATTTGATTCTCTAATAAACACGACGTCATCGTCGTCACTAATGGGTTCTAAAATATAAAATTAATTTCATAAAAATTAAAATAATAAATTTACCAAAGATCTTATCGACATTTAAGATCGATTCATTCTCTGTCACTTCGTACCAGTCAAATACATCTAAAAGAAAGAAAGAATAAAATATAAATAATTAAATAAATTACCAGTTGTCAAAAGACTTCTTAAAACACGGTTATTATTGTTGTTGTTGTTTTGCATTGTAGATTGTTAAAATTGATTCGTAATAATTTGTTTTTGAAAAATTTAAAATAATTGTGACAAATTTTAGATTTGTCAATGTTTATAAAGAGAATGAATATTTTCCTGTCCCAGCCAATGAGAATTTAGACACACACATAGACACTGAATATTTTACTCTCTCAACCAATCACATGCATGCATGCATGCAATGTAAATCACTCAGAAATTACATATTACTGCCTTTGTTAACTTGCACTGTGCATGCTCCAGGCATAGGTGGTCTTTATGTTGAATTAATAATATTTATCTAAATAATAATAAAATTAATTAAAAAGAATAATATTTTTTCAAAATAATAATATTTTTCAAAATAATATTAATAATATTAATAATAATAATATTAATAATAATAATAATATTATTAATAATAATCACAACAACAACAAAGGAAAGAATACATTTATTAAACATCAAATTTTTTATACAATAACCAAGCTAAACAATGTTGACCACATGTTTGGGTCAATGGATTTTGAAACATAGTTTTATTATACACAATAGGTTTCCCCATTGTTTGTAGTTTTGATATCAAAACCCATAGGATCGAACACGAATATATTACCAGGTTTCATATATATATAGCTATCCAATGTTCTCCACCAAGATGAGACGATTGAGTATTGACGATTATTGCTTGATTATTGCTCAAATATGGAATTTTATCAAGAGGAAAAACTCCAACAAATTCATTTCCCAATATCTGTTTTCCGATTTTATTGACCTGAACAGAACTACTTTAATAAATCCTGAGTATAAAAAACAACTTACTCCATGACAACTTTTTGTGTTTCAATATACATTTATACCAACACTGTTCTATTTGCAGTAATTTGAACTTCATTTTCAAATACTCCATATATTATAACATGTACTGGTTCAGTAATAGCTTTTGCAAACATTATATCCAGTCGTAAATTTCCATTTTGAGGTAATTGATTCTGATTTAAATCAAAATCAGGGGCTAAAACAAATGTAAAAAATGGGTATTTGCTTTTAAAATCTTCTAGAGTTATTCCGCAATTCAAATTTTTATCTAAATAACCCAGATTTCTAACAATACTCTGCATATATGTCGCACAGTAATTGTCATTCTCGAAATCTTGTTTACATGTATTTTTAGTATCGGAATTGTAATTTAAAATAGTTTCTATTAATGCCTTGTGAATGAATGTATTATTTCCGCCCTCAATCTTGATATTATTAAATCCCAACACTGCATCAGCCATTGTAGAAAATAAAATTTCGAATGGCTTATTCAAGCAATTCATGTATAAATATTGACCATCATCATAAATTATAGGTTTCCTTGATTTCGATGAACTCGTCAAGTTATAACTATCTTTATCAATAAGAACACTAATATATTCCGTTACTGCTACTTTCTTATTATATTCAATAACTGATTTGCTATAGATTGGGAATAAATTGTATACAAATGTAAAATCCAACAGAGCAACTTCCCAGTCATTATCCAAAAAGATGGGGTTTTGGAGTTCGATGATGAATTTGCTTGCTTGATTGTCTGGATGATTTAATGGACAACTATTGCTCGGCAAAATAGTATAAAAATTCACTTTAATAGGTCTTTTGCTGATATCCATGACGGGTTTTGATAACCATGCCATTTGACATAGTATTGTTTATCCTTACCGACCTTTTTAGTTTTCAATATTTTTTGAATTCTAAATACTTTTGGGGGAGGAATGACTTGTAATTCCTGCTCATAAAATTTCCCCTGTACAATATTATTATCATCATCTTTGATGACATACATTACAGGATTCTGTTTAGTATTTATTTTTGAA
Organism: Schmidtea polychroa; assembly: GCA_959609185.1. NCBI lineage: Eukaryota > Metazoa > Platyhelminthes > Tricladida > Dugesiidae > Schmidtea > Schmidtea polychroa. The sequence continues at coordinate 103,878 of CAUHTR010000548.1, read as the reverse complement.
ATTACAAAGACTTCATCACTCCAATTTGTATCAAAATTTTTAATAAATGGTGATGCACTAATTTTACTAATTCTAACATGGTCACCGACTTTATATTTAGGTTTTGCAATTTTTACAGATTTCTTAGAAGTCAATGATGTTTTTGATGTAATATCAACCGGTCTCAATCCATTCAGTCCTCGATGTGATGAATGATTATAACTTGTTATTATTTTCGGTAAAGCATTTACCCATTTTTTATTACCTTGATGCACGAACAATTTCTTTAATCTATCTCTCAATGTTCGATTAAATCTTTCAACATGGGCAGCTTTGTATTGAGAATGTAGCGAGTAGTGATTTATTTTCAGTTTATCGAGGATTTGCTTAACTTTGCTATTGTAGAATTCTTTACCTAAAATAATAATAATAATAATAATACCTAAATCTGTTTGCAAGTTATTAGGATGTCCATCTTTAAATAAAATATTAATTGCCTTGGACATTTCTTCTGCAGATTTTGCCTTGACTGGTATTGCTCTTGCAAACCTGCTGTATACATTAATACATGTTAAAATATATTTATTCCCATAGTTAATTTTCGAATAAGGTATCATCTCCATCAAATCCATTTGCCATAAATCGTCAATACCAAATGTTTTATACGCTCTTGTTGGAAATCTTTTCCGCATTGGTTTGTTCAAACTGTACGCAAGCTGATCTGATAACCACTTCTGGGTTTCTTTTTTCGAATTCGGAACTCTTCTTTAATTTTGCCACTCCACTGAAACCCGCTTTGTCTTCTGGGTTTGTCCAAATCTTCTCCATTACAACAAGTAGATTTAAAATTAAATTTAATGTCGGGCAATGAAGGATTAGCACCTATTGTTTATGATTGATTTCCTACAACTCCACCTAATAATGATAATGCCAGAGGTATCAATGCACCAATAAATCCACCTTGTTGTTTATATATAATTTTCCTCATTTGCTTACGATTTTTATTATTTACTAAAGATAACAATGGTTTCCTATGTTTGCTCTATAAATGCTTTTTTGATTTACTGATTTTAATTTTGCCTTTGACTACTTTAAGTATAATATTGAGTAAATCATCGACAACAAAATTTGGGAAATATTGCAATTCTTTTCATACTCGGGGCCTTTAACAATGCATTAAAAAATGGAAAACTGCGATGAATTTCAACTACTTTTTTACTGGTTTTACGGGATTTACGGGTTTTACGTTTAGGTTTAGGATTTTTCGAAATAAGATTCATTGCAAAGAAATTTTCAGTTACAAGTTTTTTAGATGTTGGTGGAACCTTTGGAACTTTAATACTCTTTTTAATACTTTTTCTTAATTTCCTAATATTTTTCACCCTTGCTTTTAGAAACATTATTATTCATAGAGGTTTTCAACTTTGTTTATAAACCATGGCACCTTTTGGATTGAAAATATCTGTTTTTACTCGTAAATCATCGGGACATTTTTGTGTGAAATCAAGAAATATATATCCATGAGGTATTTTTGTAGCATCTTGAAATGCACTGATAAGAAAATTACGATTATTAGGGTATGCTTGACGTGCAAGAAAATCAATCACTGTTGCAGAATATATGTTGGGTTTTAGAATACTTTAAGTCGGTTCCCTTTGACTCCTCGTGTCCTTGAAATCAAAACAATAACGACCCAACGTATATTGAAATAACAAATTCACAATCCTTTATCACCACTTTACAATTAATAATCAAAGTTCCGTTTGACCGATTCTCCGCGCGGTGTTGATGCTTTTTAGTTTATTAGGTTCTCTTGACCAACGTTTTCCTCTTTTTCTGTTTGATTTGATCCTTTTCACGCTTTTTATTTTTATTCTATCTCTTCTTTTTCCTTAATCTCCTAGATTCGTTTTCGCCTTTTCCTAAGCTCAGTTTCTTCTTACCCTACCTGAGGCAAAATGCCGATTTTCTCTGATTTCCCCTTTCCTTATATACTCCTCGAAATCGGGATGACAAATGGTTATTGCCGAGCCAATCTTTCACTTGACATTTGCTTCCACTTATCTGCTTCGGCTGTCACCCATAATGGTCCAACAAACCAAGATAATTAATGGTTTTTTCGGCCTTTCTACACGCACTATCTTCTTGCTCTTTTCCAATTAATCATTGTGTCAAGCTAATGGGCCCAAATCTTCCTTCTGTTTGCTTTTCTTCTTGTTTACCCAGCTCGGGTTTCCTTCATCTCTCGGGTTCTCCATTAGCTCGGGTTTTCCATTAGCCAATTAATTAATTAATTAATTAACTTTTTCTGTTTTCATACATTTGAATACTTTTCGACCCTTCCTAACCATTTTCTGATATATCCCTAAACATCATCTTGTTGACCATTAGCTACTCTATACCTGTCCCGTTTTCCACATTCGATTTCGATGATTTTACCATTCATTGATTTTTCTCGTATTTCCGGATTCTTGCCTTTCGTAATTGCTTTTGGCATTTTCTAATACTGCTTCCATCACACTTTCCTTTACTATTTTTTTTTTTTTTTTTCAAATTTTATTTTATGCAAATCAAACTGGCACAAGGCCGAAGGGGAGAACGGTTCTCCTCCTTAAATAGACTGGAATTTTTATGCGTATTTTCTTTGGATGCTGNTTTCCTTTACTTTTTTTTTTTTTTTTTTTCAAATTTTATTTTATGCAAATCAAACTGGCACAAGGCCGAAGGGGAGAACGGTTCTCCTCCTTAAATAGACTGGAATTTTTATGCGTATTTTCTTTGGATGCTGAAGTTAGGAACTCTGGCATCAAACGTGGTTTTTGGCTTCCTGAAAACTTCAGTCTGGTTTGTGGTCAGGGAACCATTCTGAAGCTCCTGGCATTGGCTCATTCAACATTTTATCCGCGATCTGTGGCTTAGTTTTTTCTTTCATAGTATCAGTCTTAGGATTCTGGCATCAAGCGCGGTTCTCCATAAAGTATCTAAATGAGTTTAATAATTCGGAGTAAGAAGACTCCATTTGCGATTTTTGTAGTCGTCAGATATTATATTATATTATAGTATAGATTGGAAGGAATGGTGTTTAAGTTAAGGTGGTTTAAGGAATAAGTTTTATATTACCAATATTAACTACTAAAAAGGTATTATCGGCTAGGCGGAGCCCATACAAGGACTCCTACATTGACCTAACCGATAATATACTTTCTTAATGACGTTTTCCCTTCTTCCTTTTATTATTAGCTTTTTTTTGGGTTTTTTTATGAGCATTTGACGATATAGTATTTTTTGGAGTTTCTTTTAAGTAGGGTATTTTTTTAATCGTTTTAACTTTATTGGCATCGGATTCTAACTGAGTGTCATATTCATCATCTTTATCATTTTCTGGTCTGGTTATATTATCGTCATTATCATTTTCATTTTCACTTGTGCTATCATTGTTTAAATTGATGTGATCCGACCATCTAAAGCTTTCTCTGTAGTTTTCCGGTAAGGCATATCCATCGGTAGGTTGAAATCTTTTTGGATAATAGTCACTCTCACAGGGGCTATCGTCTTCTATTATCCCTTCGTTCATTAGTATAGTGTTTATTAATTTCGAAAATTTATCTAGTGTTGAGGTTTGGGGAACTTTCGATTTATTTTTAGCTGTTAAATAAGTGGTTAAATACGAGTCATTTTCAATTTCTATATTGCTATCGTCAGAAGTTTCAAGTATTAGTTTGGTATTATCGATATTAATAAAGCTGGAGTTATTTTTTTTAGCTATTAAATAGGCTGCTAAATAAGAGTCATTTTCATTTTTTAACGGGCTATCTTCTATAAGGTTTACGTTATTTTCATCCAAGACAATATGATCGGAAGTTTCAGAATCTGGTTCTTTGGTATCTCTAATGATGGGCAGATTAATGTTTTCTTGATTATTAAGTGATTTTTTTGGAATAGGACTAGCGTAGTGTGGTCTTTGTAAATTTATATAGATAGATGATTTGGGGTTCCATAATTTGATGGTTGGTTTTGGTTTAGCATATAGAGGCACTTTAGAGGTATCTGTTATCTTAGATAACATTGGTATCTGATAACCTTTTTTCGGGACTTGGCCGGAGGGCGACGAGCTGTATTTATGAGATTTATTGTAGGTGGTAACGCTTTTTGGGAGTCGGCGGTATGCAGGCAAGCTGTCTTTTGGAGATTTTTTGGAGTTGTCAACGTTTTCTGGGAGTCGGCCGGAGGACGAAAAAAATTTTTAGCGTTGTCATCGGATCTAGTTTTTGAGGAAAATATAAACAAATTATTCTGAATTTGTTTTTTCTTTAATTTTTTGCGTTTTTTATTTCTAGCTTTTTTATTTTTATAAATTTTTCTAAAATCATTAAAGAAGTAATTAGCATGCTTTTTTTCGAAAAGTTTTAATTTTTTCACGTTTTTATTTTTAAAATCAGGGGTTTTTAAATTTTTATTTTTAATAATTTGATTTTTAATGAAGATTTCATTACTTATATTAATTCTATTCAGGGTGTTTTTAAAATTTTCATTAAAATTAATAATTTTTTTAAGTTTTTCTTTAAAATTAATATTTTTCTTAAAAAAAGCATGCTTTACTAACGAATTTTTAATCATAAAAGAACGGTAATTCTGATTATAATTTACGTTAGATTGCCATATTTTTATGGCTGCTTCGAATGCCTCCAGGAAATCAGTATGCTGTTCTCGGACCAGGTTTTCGATTATAAAACATCCAGAGATGAGCTTGTCAGCATACCTATATGTATTTTGGCTTATATCTCTAATATTGGAGCCAATACAATCCCAGCAAGCAGTTCGGAGATCCTTCGACATTTCAATGGTTCCTGAAAAATAGTTAAAAAGCTGAAAAGCAATAAAAAACTCATTGATTTCTGCCCCAGTGCTAGTGAATGTTATATGAAGTAATTCTACTAAGCTCTGGGGACTTTTACCAAAAATTTTTAGCGTTGTCATCGGATCATGTGCATGATCCCGCTTTTATTTGTCTTTTTTCTGCACTTACTTTTTATTTAAATTATTAACCTAAATTTCATTTCAATTTATTTTAGTTTGCGGACCTCAACATATCTCCCCCCTTAAAAAATTTTTCGTCCTCGAAATTTATGTTTTGATGTGTAAAATTTAATTTGTATCTGATGAAATAAATTTTTATTATGAAATAAGTGTTTTAATGTATAAAATTTAATTTGTATCTTATGAAAAAACATCAATTGATAAAACTAGTTATACACCTAATTCCAGATGTTAAAAGTCTCTACAATACATGTTGGTGTGTTCATCAATCGATGACTCGCCATTTATGAGAATGTTTATTTCATTTTTTCGTTTTCAATTCAATTTTATTTATGGCTTTAGAAGTAAGTTTTTTAAATTTAAGTATATTTTAAGGCTTGAATTTTGATTTCAAGCTCTTAAATATTACTTGTAATCAGCATTTATAATATATTGATAATTAAATTTCAGGTGCTTTTTTAGGTATTTTATGATATGTTATGAATTTGGAATTATTTCAATAAAATCTAAGTTAGATATATTTTTAACTAAAAAGAAATAAAATAATCACCAAACACATTTATTTTTTTAAGACATTTAGGCGTATATGGATAAAATTGTTTTTTAAGTTTTTGTAATCTTTCTCCAGCTCATTTTCAATAGCCTCTTTGACGATGTAGACGGATTTTGTCATTTTCTGAAATTCTATGAAAATATTATTTTTTTAAAATAAGTTATTAAAATTTACGATTTTCGAATTTTTTTCTTCAATTCCAAAGATGTCGATGGAACTTGTTGAATATCTTCACACAAAGGCGTTTGACTAGAAATATCTGATATGCTGTAAAATATTTTAATTATTTGTAATTAAATAAAAAAATTCTTACATTGTCAGATCCTCACCTTCGCAAAATGGAAATGTCTCCAAAGAAATATCTGAAAATCTAAAGAAATATTAACTTCAAAAATATTTTATAAATAGATCTTAAGATGTTTTGTCGTCCATTTCTCGAAAACTCAAAGTTGAGTTGTCAGATTCAAAATCCAAATTTTTTTCAGCCATGAATTTTAATAATTTTAAATTAATGATATGTTAACAGTATGTTAATGACTCTCTACTTTCGGAATAAAAAAATCTATATTAAATTTGCGTGTATTTTATATTATGTGTGCTGTGTTTGTGTGTGAAATTATTTTTCTGTCACTTTCTCAATTCCTATAATAAAACTTTTAACATTCGGAACATTAAATTTTTGCACACAGGTAAGTTTGTGTGTTGCTATAATATAATTTTATCGATTTTTTTTAGATTATAGAAACTCTTATATTCTCGGTTTAGGTGTATCCAAATTATCGAGGCATGAAAATTTTTATAAATCTAGTTTATTTTTTTCAAATCAATTTTTATTAATAAATCTAAGTAGATGGTATGGTCACCGCTAGAACAGGTCACCGCTGGAACAAAGACATTTTTTACCCCCCCCCCCCCCCGCCGGCCGGAAAAAATTAAAAAAAATTTTTTTTCAAGAACAAAGACATATGACTCATCCGATGACTCATCAAGCATTCAAGGTCGACTTAAGAACAAAGACATATGACTCATCCGATGACTCATCAAGCATTCAAGGTCGACTTAAGAACAAAGACATATGACTCATCCGATGACTCATCAAGCATTCAAGGTCGATTTAAGAACAAAGACATATGACTCATCAAGCAATCAAGGTCGACGTAAGAACAAAGACATATGACTCATCAATGATATATAATTATTATTATTTTTAAAAATATTATTATTTCTAATGTCTTTGTTCCAGCGGTGACCTACCATTTGGCCTGCCAAAAGTTATCGTTCCCATCAATTTATTTCATCGATCGATAGCTTATTTTGGAGCTTAGTGCAAGACCCTTCGAATAAGCTATTGTTGTCATCACCATCTTTAATATTGACAAAGTTATTAACATTTTCCCAAGACATTATTATTATTATTATTATTATTATTATTATTATTATTAATATTAATCTATATACTCCGAGTCTATATACTCCTAGTCTATCCGACAAAATATTTTGTCCCCCTATGGGTAATGCTCACAAGGGTACTGGTCACGCTCAACAAATCAACAAATCAACAAAACATACATTTATTTAAACAATAAAATAATGTAAAATTAACAAAGGTAAACTAAATATTGATGTACTACTATTCGCAGCAATATTGTTTGAAATTGGTAACGTTGAATTGATTTTCAGAGATTCTATTGATCCTTTGATTGTTTGAATTTCTCTTAATAATAATTCAATCTTTTTTAATAAATAATCATGCTTCTTATCAATTATTTTCATATTCTTTTTATTCTCAACAATGGAGTTATTGAAAACCATAATATGATGAATCAATTCAATTTTTATATTTTGTATATATTCAAATGATAGTTCATAACTGTTTTCTAAATTCTCCAATCTTTGAGATATTCTTTTTCCTGGATGCTTTGACCATTTTGGTTTGTCGAGAATATATAAAATATCCATCAACTTGGCTGTATTCGGACAAACACATATTGATTTATTAAAAGACTCCACTGTTATTGTTGTATTGTGTGAGCACACACTCGTTATAATAATTAGCAATATGAATATAGTTTTCATGGTGTATCAAATCAAAACCTTTCTTTTACATTTATAGTCTATCAACCAATCAAAATCATACGGTATTAGTATAAATAAAACATCATATTTTAAATTATTGTTAAAATGTCTCAATTTATGGAAAATCTTTTAAGAGAACTCGTCAACAGGAATATTATGGAAAGCCTAAGTTTCCTGGTCGATCGGACCGAAAAGATCATAGAAGGTAATCACATTGATTATGAAGATGTGATCAATTCCGATTGTCTCGAAACCAAAAAATTCTATTTTAATAGGATTTTTAACTGTTTATGCGACGATCAGATGAAGTGGACCCGAATACTAGTAGGGTTCGCTTATATGAAAATAATAATCCAAAGAAGTCTATGGGACTACGAGCATTATTATCAGTGGTCTCAAGAAGTAATACTTTTATAATTTATATTTTATTAATATTTATTTTCTAGATAATCAAGTCAAAGTTTCAACCATGGATTGAAGCCAATGGCGGATGGGGCGTACTCAATCAACTCGCCAGAAATGCGAAGGAAATTGATGATCAGAAAAGAAAATTTAAAAACTATGTAAAACTTGCAACAGGTGTTGCTATTTTGTATATTTTAACCAGATTTTTAAATAAAAATTAATATAGTTATTTTCTTTTATTTTTAAATAAATTTACAAACACTAATTAACTAAGATTTATTAATTAACACATTCGCAGTCGTCATCTCCACATTTCATTATATTTTCAACGACATGATCAATACAATCATTCGTAATATTATCTTTAGATTCATCTTTAGGTTCCTCTATAGGTTCCTCTATAGGTTCCTCTATAGGTTCATCTATAGGTTCATAGATTTCCTCATCAATTTCTTGAGTATCGGTTTCTTGAGTTTCTTCCTCATCATCAAATCCTGTATCTTGACTCTCAACTAACCAGCCGATATTTAAGGCATTTGTAATAGATAATATGTCCTCAATTTTCACACCAGATATTTCTGCTAACTTTTCCAACAAAAAGTTGATTAAAAATTCTAAATAATAAATAATTCGGTAATTAATTAATCATGTTAACCTTTTTCTGCAGTCATTTTCATCACTTTAAACTATATTATAATTTTGTTTATAGATTTTCTTTGTTAAATTTGCATGTCATTTGCATTTATGTTGCAATTAATAAAGAGAAAAACAAATCTGACTAATACATTTATTAAATATAACATTAAAATATTTGTGAAAGTCTAGCAGACATAATTTTCCAAATAGGAGAATATACATCATTATTATCAACTTTATATCCCTGGATTGCAATTGTTATATACCAATTTTCATTTTCTTTGAAACTGATTTCATCAAAAGCATCATAAAATCTTGCATATCTATTGTTGAACCATGCATGTTGATTACATGATAGATTCGAATCTATCCGTTTAAAAACATCATCAATAGTTTTGACATCAATCATTGAAAGCGTGCCGGATAAGAATTCGAATTTCGTCGGAATTAGCTTGACTGGTGCAACCAATTTCATATTGATTTCTTCTTTCAAAAAATACATTTTGTAGTTGTGGAACATTTGAACTGGTTGTACCATTTCTTTAGGTTTTTCGGTGCTTGAAATTTTCTTGGTCATCGTGAATAATGAATAAATTTAAATGTTACAGGGTTTTTATACCTTTGACTCATGTCTATCAACCAATCAGATGATAGCATGTCTTTGTTTAAAATTGCAGGTCATTTGCATTAATGCTGCATTTATGTTCTATTAATGTTTTATTATTAATGTTTTATTATTATTATTATTATTATTATTACTATTTATATTATTACTATTTTAAATATAAAGAAAAAAAAACACAATTCAAACACGAAATACATTTATTCATAACCCAAATCAACAATCCGGGAGTAGTGAAACCTTCTCAGAGTTTTCACTAACTCCCATTCGACATATCCCCGATATCGATCGGCACAACATGAGCATCCGATGATGCACTGGTACTCCGGCTCCATTTCTTTGATGGTTCTGTTTATCTTAATATCCCACAAGAACTGGTGAAATACCTCCATTATTCTAATTTGAGTTGTGTAGAAAATGAGGTCCGGAATTATTTCTGCTTCTCTATCCTTGATAATTTCAATAATTTGTGGATAATAATATTTTATCCTATTGATCATAATTTCTAAATATTTTTCTAAAATAATAAATAGTAAATAATGTGAAAATAAAAATTTTAAATTTACCGGAATCGTCAATATCCTTCATGAGGTTTGCAGAGCTTGGTAATTTGTACATGGTGTTGAAAAAATGAATTCTAAACAAAAACCGTTTGTTTAAATCAATCAATAACCAATTAGAAATTAACCAATTAGAAATCAACCAATGAAATTATCTCATTTCGAACATTGTCAACAAATTCTCTATACTCCAAATTTCTCAACCCCAGCATGACAACCTTTCCACTAGCAAACACGTTGACACATATAGGGTTATATTTTAATAGTCTTAGTGCCGGAAACAATTCCGGTTCAAACATACAATCACATTTTTTCGACATGTTATATAGATTGATACTATGTCTCATATCCATAGTAACGGTAATTGATTGGATTATAATATTATTTATTCGATATTGTAATTTATTAATATCCAAAGGTTTCTTACATCCCATGATTCGGCATTTACCAGTCTTGAAAAATATTATCGGATATTTCCCGCTTCTATCGATAATTTGCTGGGGTTTCCCTGGTGGGAACCTCATATTCGATACATCAAAATTTCCTCGATAATTTATATTTGCTAACATTATTAAATCATTTATGAAAATTAGTCTTTATATACAAATTGAGCATGAGTTCATTAAATCATCGAATATAAACAAATATACATATATAAAATTTTTGAAATGGAATTAAGAAATGATGCAGTATACCAAATCGTTGGTCCGAGTGGTAGTGGAAAAACATTATTTGTTTGTAAATTACTAAAATCGAATTTATTCAAATCAAAATTCAACAGGATTTATTGGCATAAGGGTGCTGATGAAGAACATGGATTAACTCAATCAAGTTTCTGTAAATTAAAAAACATGAAAATAGTAAAGGGATTCGATAAAAACTGGTCCAGCAGATTAAAGAAAGGTGATGTCATTATTATCGATGATTTGTATCAAGAAGCTAATAAAGAAAAAGATTTTAATAATTTATTTACAAAGATCAGCAGACATGTCGGTGTAACAGTTATTTTCATAACACAAAATCTATTTCATCAAGGTGGGGCACATTGAACACGTAATTTAAATGTACAATATTTAGTTATTTTCAAGAATCCTAGAGATGCAACAGTGATTGATTTTCTTGCACGTCAAGCATACCCTAATAATCGTAATTTTCTTATCAGTGCATTTCAAGATGCTACAAAAATACCTCATGGATATATATTTCTTGATTTCACACAACAATGTCCCGATGATTTACGAGTAAAAACAGATATTTTCAACCCAAAAGGTGCCATGGTTTATAAACAAAGTTGAAAACCTCTATGAATAATAATGTTTTTAAAAGCAAGGGTGAAAAATATTAGGAAATTAAGAAAAGGTATTAGAAAGACTATTAAAGTTCCAAAAGTTCCGCCAACAACTAGTTATACACCATCTAAAAAACTTGTAACTGAAAATTTCTCTGCAATGAATCTTATTTCGAAAAATCCTAAACCTAAACGTAAAACCCGTAAAACCCGTAAAACCAGTAAAAAAGTAGTTAAAAATCATCGCAGTTTTCCATTTTTTAATGCATTGTTAAAGGCCCCGAGTATGAAAAGAATGAATATATTGCAATCATTCCCAAATTTTGTTGTCGATGATTTACTCAATATTATACTTAAAGTAGTCAAAGGCAAAATTAAAATCAGTAAATCAAAAAAGCATTTATTGAGCAAACATAGGAAACCATTGTTATCTTTAGTAAATAATAAAAATCGTAAGCAAATGAGAAAAATTATATATAAACAACAAGGTGGATTTATTGGTGCATTAATACCTCTGGCATTATCATTATTAGGTGGAGTTACACAGTCATAAACAATGGGTGCTAATCCTTCATTGCCCGATATTAAATTTAATTTTAAATCTTCTTGTTGTAATGGAGAAGATTTGGACCAACCCAGAAGACGAAGCCGGTTTCGGTGGAGTGGCAAAATTAAACAAAAGAGTTCCGAATTCGAAAAAAGAAACCCAGAAGTGGTTATCAGATCAGCTTGCGTACAGTTTGAACAAACCAATGCGGAAAAGATTTCCAACAAGAGCATATAAAACATTCGGTATTGACGATTTATGGCAAATGGATTTGATGGAGATGATACCTTATTCGAAAATTAACAATGGGAATAAATATATTTTAACATGTATTAATGTATACAGCAGGTTTGCACGAGCAATACCAGTCAAGGCAAAATCTGCAGAAGAAATGTCCAAGGCAATTAATATTTTATTTAAAGATGGACATCCTAATAACTTGCAAACAGATTTAGGTATTATTATTATTATTATTATTATTATTATTATTATTATTATTATTATTATTATTATTATTATTATTATTATTATTATTATTATTATTATTATTATTATTATTATTATTATTATTATTATTATTATTAATATTATTATTATTATTTTTTAGGTAAAGAATTATACAATAGTAAAGTTAAGCAAATCCTCGATAAACTGAAAATAAACACTACTCGGTACATTCTCAATACAAAGCTGCCCATGTTGAAAGATTTAATCGAACATTGAGAGATCGATTAAAGAAATTGTTCGTGCATCAAGGTAATAAAAAATGGGTAAATGCTTTACCGAAAATAATAACAAGTTATAATCATTCATCACATCGAGGACTGAATGGATTGAGACCGGTTGATATTACATCAAAAACATCATTGACTTCTAAGAAATCTGTAAAAATTGCAAAACCTAAATATAAAGTCGGTGACCATGTTAGAATTAGTAAAATTAGTGCATCACCATTTATTAAAAATTTTGATACAAATTGGAGTGATGAAGTCTTTGTAATTTCAAAAATAAATACTAAACAGAATCCTGTAATGTATGTCATCAAAGACAATGATAATAATATTGTACAGGGGAAATTTTATGAGCAGGAATTACAAGTCATTCCTCCCCCAAAAGTATTTAGAATTCAAAAAATATTGAAAACTAAAAAGGTCGGTAAGGATAAACAATACTATGTCAAATGGCATGGTTATCAAAACCCGTCATGGATATCCGCAAAAGACCTAGTAAAGTGAATTTTTATACTATTTTGCCGAGCAATAGTTGTCCATTAATTCATCCAGACAATCAAGCCAGTAAATTCATGGTCAATCTCCAGAATCCGATTTCTTTAAATGGTGACTGGGAAGTTGCACTGCAAGATTTTACATTCGTGTACAACACATTCCCATTTTATAGTCAATGTAAGATTGATTTCAAAAGGAATATTGTGAAAACATGTAGCGGTAGTAGTGTGTTTATATCCCTAACCAAAACAACCACCCTACAAAACATACCTCCAAATCACTTAAACCATTAGAAAAACAACACAAAACTTATACTTTTATAGTATTTTAACCCTATATTTTGAAAACAACCACCCTTAATGACTCTAACTGTTTTAATCTTTAAAGCCTCAAACTCAAAAGCCTCAAACTAAAAACATAAAGAGAATAAAAAAGAAAATGGTATTATGAAAAGTTAGAGTTAATTTGACTCATTAAAAAATAAAAAATTTTATGAAAATAGTAAAACTGCTCTGAGAGGACAGTGGTATTTTTTTTTCCACTGTCTTCTCAACAGTTTTTTTGATCCGGATCATTTTTTTATTTTTTTATTTTTTATTTTTTTTTTTTTTTTTATTTTTTTTTATTCAACCTCTTTCGTTTATCGAATCTCTTCCAATATACAAGCTGGCCAGACTCATACATCAGAATCAATCCGATAATAGCAGCACACCTTATTATTCGCTTCTCGCTCACGAAGTCGATTTCAACGGCGTTTTAAGTGTGCTGCTCGAAAGTACAAATGAATTCGAAAGCGAATCCGAAAGAGGTCCGAAAACAACCAAGAAATAAATGTGCACATTATAGAATCGATCCGGGGGTGTTCGAAAGACTGGTGGCGATAATTACCGGTTCGCCACCATCACCCGTTTCAATATTTTTTTTTTCATATTTATGTTTAAAAAATAATTAATTAATAAAATAAATAAAATAAAATAAATAAAATAAAATAAAAATAAATAAAATAAAATATAAATCTAAGATACCCACACCATTTTCAATATTATTTTCAAATTTTTAATATAATTTTATGTTGAAAAAAAACTAACCTCAGACGTGATTTGAACCGCTAGCATTTGAACCACAATGCCAGTCTAGCCCACTGCGCTATTAGACTTTGGATTTTTGTCATTTTTTAAATTTTTATTATAAAAATCTAAAAATTATACTATCACATTATGAAAATAAAATAAAAAAATAAAAAAATGAAAACAGAGTATCCAATAAAAAATTTTTCTAAAAAATGAATTGTTATATTTGCAATAAAGTTTTTAAAAATAAAACTGGATTAATTTCTCACTTAAAATCGAAAGCTCATTTACTAAAAGAAAATAATCTTAATGATACAAACTCAAAAGTTTGTACTAAATGTAAAGGAAGATTTCTTCATTCTGGATATAATAAACATTTTGAAAATTGTATCGGGAGACTTAGAGAAATATTTTCATGTCCTAATTGTAACTTTTCAACAAAACTAAATTTCTATTATTTAGAACATATAAAAGAATGTAAAAATAAAAAACAAAATTCTGACGTTGAAGAATGCCATTCAGAAGGAGAACCCGATTATGTTGAAAAAGAAAAATATAACTGGGATGAATTTAATCACATAGATGAATTTCAATCAGAAATCAATGGACCTGCAACTCCTGGAGAATATATAAAGAGAAATAAAAAAAATATTAAAAATTCTTTCACTAGAGCTTTAGAAGATTATAAACCAACAAGGTATAATGTTATAAAATATAAAATCACAATAAAATCAAAATATTGGAGAGGAGTAGAAGAAAACACAACTCCTTTAGATGTTGAAATCGCAATACCTTTTAAATATTTATTTTCAACTAGAGGATTTGATAAAACCATCAAAGAAATAATTCAAGCAGTAGAAGCAAAACAAGAGGATGTAGAAAATGAATTAGGAGAATCAAACTTAGTATTTCGCTCTTTCCAATCTTTAGTGATTGATTATTGGAGGGGATTACCTCCAAATCCTAAATCTTATATTCAAACACCCTTTAAATCTAAAAGTGTTATAAATGTACAGAATGGTGATAACAAATGTTTCATGTGGTCAATACTTGCATATTTACATCCTCAAGCTGAAAACCCCCAAAGAGTTCAACAATACAAACAATATGAAAATGAATTAATANTTTAAATTGTCTTTTATGCATGTCGCGTGCAACTACAAAATTTATGATTTTATTAACTTGTTCTGATATTTCTTTGAAATCGCTAGTTCCGAATTTTGCACAAAGAACTTGCTAATGAATAATGCAATGAAAGCCTATTATTGGATGACCAACTAGGTTTTGAAATAAATTAACAAAACCTATCTCTGGTCCAGTCATATTAGGAGCTCCATCTGTCGTTACAGAAATGATTTTTTTAATATTTATTTTAAGTTTGTTTAATTCATTGAATACAACTTCACAAATATCACTACCTCTTGTTCTTTCTGGGATATTTGCTAATTTTAAAAGTTCTTCGTGCATTTCATTATCTTTCGGATAACGTGCAATGATTGCTAATCGGGCAGATGACTTAATATCTGTTGATTCATCGAGGCAAATTGAAATGTAGTCACAGCTATTAACATCGTTGTAAAGTTGATCAGAAATATTCGCACTTATTTTTAAAATTCTATCTTTAACTGAATTTCGGCTTAGCTGGACTTCTCGAATTCTTTGAATAATCTTTTCTTTATTATTAAAATCTTGAAACAAACTTTCGGCTGCTTTTAACATAACCGTTTTTACAAACTCTCCATCAGAAAATGGTTTTGATTGCTTAGCAATCAAATAAGAAATTTCAAAACTAGCTTCTGTAACATTGCTGTTGGTTTTTACAAATTTTGATAATGAATTCGATTGATTTTCAGCTATCTTTAATCGTTGAGAAATTAGTTCTTTTCTTTCTTCAATATTTTTTTCGGCAATTTCTTTATGGTTGGTTTCAAAATGTCGCTTAATAGAAGACGTTCGACATACAATAATTTCAGAGCACAGACCGCACCGACTTTTATCTCCATGTTTAACAAAACCGTAATCAGCAGTCCAAGAGAGTACAAAGCTACGAATATCTTGTAGTTTTGGTTTTTTTGGTACCATTTTAATTCAGCAAAAAATAAATTTTATTTAAAATTAAACACAAATTTTATTGAACTGCACAAGTTAAAACAAAACTTAAAACTGATGTAAGAATATACAAGAATTATAACACAACCATATACGTATGTACAAAATAACCGTTATTTTGGCAAATAGGTTTTTATCAAAGTGCCAAAATAAACTAAATTTAATAATTAATTGCGTTATTTAATAACGCAAAGCCAACTAGAGAAAAAAATATAGAATTCAATTCAAAGCCGTTGATTAAAATTTTGGGTCCAAATTTTTTTTTAAAAAGCAGTAATTATTTTATAATAAGAATTTTTTCTACTTCTTTTTTTAAATTTCTTAGAGTGCCAGAAGTTTTTTGTCTGCGTGCCAAGTTTGGCACGCGTGCCATGTAATTGCCATCCCTGCTATATAGTTTAATTTTTTTTTTTAAATTAAAATAAAACTTTCTCCACGTGCAACGTGCAGAATTGTTATTTGTATTCATAACATACAACTAACAGAACCATAAAAGGATAAAAAATTACAATACATTACAAGAACCATAAAAGAATAAAAAATTACAATACATTACAGAACTTCCCCCTTTAAAACCCGAGGTTAACATTTAAACGGCTTTACATAATTACAGAGATAAGATAAAACATATGTTCTTGTGTTTTGTGATAATTTAGGTGTGTTTATGTTTTGTGTTTTACAACTAGCACTTTATAAAAATTGTACAACAAAATCTTGTGTGTGCATGTGTTGTTTATTTGAGGCAATCGCTTTAACGCTTTTTGTATTCTGGTGTGATTGTTGTGTTATTGTCGAAAATTTTTGTTGAGTCTTTTTCGCTGAATCTGATGTGTTTCTGGTTTGTCTGTATTTCTGTTCGTTCTTGAGTTTTGTACTTTGGGTGGTTGTTTTCGTGATATGGTTTTAATCTGCGTATGTTTATTTTGATTTGTTTATTGTCTTTTAAAATTGTGCCAACGTTTTTATACATATTTAACAGTTTGTATGGGCCTTCGTACTTTGTTTCAAATCCGCTAGTGAAGGGTTTCTTTACTAAAACCATGTCTATTATTAGTTCTGTTTGGTTTTGGGTTTTATTATTATTTTTGTTTTTTAGAATACTTTTTAGTATGGGTATTTGTGATTCTTTGGCGGTAGTTTTTATCTTGTTTTCGTTTTCGTCCTTTAAGTTTGGTAGGTTTGTATAGTGTCCAAAAACTGATTGGCTAGGGCTTTTGTTGTTTAGGCTTGAAGGGTTGTTTCGTAATCCTATTAGTATTTCTGGTAATTTTTCTAACCAGTTGTTGTTATTATTTGTTTTTGTTCTGATTGCTTGTTTTAATGATCGGTGTAATCTCTCGACTTTTCCGTTTGATTGTGGATTGTATGCTGTTGTTCTGGTTTTGTTGATGTTATATTTGTTGCAAAGTCCTTTGAAAATGTCGGATTCAAATTGCCTACCCTGATCGCTGATTATTGTCTTTGGGCAGCCATACCGGGCGAACCAGTTTAATTCTAATTTACTGCATATTTTTGCTGCTGATATTTCCTTTATGGGAATGGCTTCGAACCAATTTGTTTTTCGGTCTATTATAGTTAATAAGTACTTGTGTTTATTATTTGGAGGTAGAGGGCCGACTATGTCGATATGTATCGTTTCGAACGGTTCAGAGCTTGGGAATTGTACAATTGTTGTTTTGAATTGTTTTGTTGTTATTTTATTCTTTTGACACTGTGGGCAATTTTTACGAATGTTTTTACGTCCCTTCTCATATAAGGCCAAACAACTTTGGTATGCAGAAGTTCGTATGTGGCTTTGTTTCCCGGATGGTAGATGTTGTGATATTTTTGGAGGTATTGATCGCGCAGTTCTGCTGGTACTACAATCCTTTTGTTATTGTCATTTGAAGTGTCGTACCATATGCCGTCTATTTCTTCCAGGTGGAGTGAATTCAACCTTGGAGTTTCGATTGTTGTTTCTTTTTGTTTAGTTTTTAACTTTTCTAACTCTATGATGGGTGTTATGTTAAGTGCATTTATGTCAGTTTCTATTCTTGATAATGCATCTGCACTTATGTTAGCTGAACCTGCTATGTATTTTATTTTGCAATTAAATTGTGATATATAGTTTAATTGTCTTATTTGTCTCGGTGAAGGATTTTTCATGTTCATTGCGTTTATTAAGGGTTTATGGTCGGTATACACTTCGAAATCTTTTCCTTCCAATAGATATTGGAAATGTCTGATTGTATCATGTAATGCTAATAACTCCCTGTCAAAAGTGGAGTATCTCATTTGGTGAGTTTTGAGTTTCTTTGAGAAGAAGGCTATTGGTCTTTTTTCGTTATTTTCTTCTTGGAATATCGTTCCGCCCATTGCTACTCCCGAACAATCTGTGTTGACTATGTATGGTAAATCTTGGTTGGGATAGTTTAGGATGCTTGCATTTTTTCAGATTTTCTTTTGCCTGTTCGAACGCTGTTATTAGTTTTCGTTCCAATTTATTTTGATGTTTCTCTTTATTTTGTTCAGTTCATTGAGAGGGGCTAGCATTTCACTACATCTTGGTATGTATTTGTGATAGAAATTGATCATTCCAAGGAAACGTCTTAGCTCTTTAGTAGTTTTGGGTAGGGGGGTAATTTTGATTGCTTGATTTTGTCATCTAAAGGTCCTTGTTCTGTTTTCGTTTAACATTGTGTCCCAGGAATTTTATTCTGTTTTCAGAAATTCACATTTTTTATGTTAATTTTTAGCTCGTGTTTGCTTAATATTTCCAACACATTTTTAATATTTTGTATATGTTCTGTTTTGTTTGTAGATGCTATCAGAATGTCGTCAAGGTATGCGACTGTGTTCTGTTGATTTCGTAATATTTGGTCCATGAAGCGTTGGAAAGTGGCTGCAGCATTTTTTAATCCGAAAGGCATTTTGTTATACTCGAACAGTCCTATGGGTGTGATGATTGCTGTTTTCTTTATGTCTTCAGTTCTGACGGGAATTTGATGATAGGCTTTTTGTAAATCGATTTTGCTGAAAATTTTGGGTTTGTTAAATCTGTTGATGATATCGTTTATTATTGGGATTGGGTATTTGTCGGCTGTTGTGATATTGTTTAATGCTCTGTAGTCTCCGCAGGCTCGCCATTCGCCGTTTGCCTTTTCTTTAAGCATGAGGGCTGATGACCAGTTTGAGTTTGAGTGTTTGACGATTTGATTTTCTAGTAGTTCGTCGAATATTTTCTTAGTTATCTCGAGTTTATTTTTGTCTAACTGTCTGACTTTTGCATGGACTGGGTTTCCGTTGCTAATTATTATGTGTTCGGTTATGCATTTGGTGTTATTGTTTGCTTCTAATTTATTTGTTATATTTGCTACATTTTGTATCAGTTTTGTGATTTCGTTAGGTATGTGCCAGTTTGTTTCTGTTTTATTTGTTTTTTCTTCACCGTTTTGGGCTGTTATTACTCCGATGTCACAATTGATTTGTTTTTTGGATTGTTTATTTTTGTGGTGTATGTCATTTGAATTGTTTGGTATGACTTTTCCATTCTTACAGTCGACTAGTAGATTGAAGTATGAAAGGAAATCTGCTCTTAAAATAGCTTGTTTGACTTCAGCGATAGTGAATTGCCAATTGTATTGTGTGTTGTTGATGGTGATGTTAATGTTTTGCTTTCCGAACGTTTTTATTGGGCTGCCGTTTGCTGCGCACAAATTTGCGGTTTCGGTTTTTGTGTTTTTGTATAGGTAATTCGGTAATAATGAAATTATTGAACCTGAATCAACAAGAAAATTGAGGCCATTGCTATGCACCGTGAAGGTTTGGCTGTCACTAAATGTCGGTGCTATCATTGGTGACTTTATATGTTTCCCGACTCTTCTTTGTCGAAGGTGCAGGGTTTGTTGCATTTGTATGCTTTATTCCCAAATTTATTGTGGTAGTAACAATAGTTTTGGTTTGTGCATTTATTGGGGTTGTTCCCAGTTTTGTTTCTGTCGAAGCTGTTGCGGCTGCCAGATCGTGTATTTTGTCTGGGATAATTTTGTCTGTTTTCGTAATATTGAGTTCTCCTGGATTCTCTTCTTTGTAATTCGGTTATGTCTTTTCTTAGATTTTTGTTTTCAATAATTATTTCGTCGAATTTTGTTACCAGAGTTGAGAGGAGTTTGTTCGTTTCTGTAGTTTCTGAGCTATTGTGTACAGGTTTGTTTTCGTTGCTCTTAAAAAAATTTTTGTTTTGGTAAGTTCTACATATTGTTGGGTATATTTCATCGTTGATTTTGTCTGCTATGTTTGCCAGAGTATCGAGGTCTGTACAGTTGCTGGCACCTAGAATCCGTCTTATTTCAGGTGGCATTGCGCGCATGAAAAGGTCTTTGATGAACTCTTTTGACCCGGTGCTTGTTGTTTTTGGTTGCAAGTATTCGAGTTTTGTCTTTAGGTTTCGCAGAAATTCAGACGGTTTGTCATTACCCAATTGGATATCTTTCAAACAGGATTCGAGTAGTTCTCGTCTGTTTACTTTGTTCCGATTTATTAAAGTGTTGTATAAGTTTTCGAAAGGGTTGTCGTCCTTTGATATTTCCTCTATTCTATCGGCTATCTCGTTCAGGATGTTGCTGGGAAGGGCGGCAATTATGTGAGAACAGACTGTTCTTGATGATTTAATGCCTGATAGGTTTAATGTTAATTTGGCAAATTCTAGCCATTTTTGTGGAGTCCCGTTTTCGTCTGTGAAAAAATTTGGGATGTTTGCCTTGGGGTTTAGTATTGAGTTTACCGCGGATGAATTTTCGGGGTTGTAATAATAACTACTGCTTTCATGTGTTGGGTGTGTGTTTGTGTTGTTGGTGTTTAGGTTGTACTGGTGGTTAATGTTTTCCGGTGAGTGAGCATTTTCATAGTTGTTAGGTATCTGTGTAGTGTTTGTCGGGTTTTGCTGGTTTGAAGCCATTTATTTGTTTTGTTGTTGTGTTGAAAAAAATATAATAGTTTAGCAGAAGGATATGGCCTACTGTGTTCGGCCAACAGTGTCACTAGCCTTTATAGTTCTATAATAACTATACTGAAAGGTTTCGTGATTGAAATAACAAATGTCGAATGCGTGTTATGTTATTGTTTATCCCACTTCTGACACCAGTTGTTATGTGAGTTATTGTTGTTAATATTGTTAATTACGTTATTTTGTAGGAGAATTTGAAGAGCCCGAAAGAGTCACCGTTAAAACTTGTAGCGGGACAATCGGGGTGCGTGTTGTGTTCAAAGTAATAAATTTGCGACTACTTTAACAATATATTTATTTTATTCAACAAAAAAAAACAATATGTACTTTACTTATCAATTGTATAAATTACCGTTAATAATTGTCCTCCTATAAATGAACGGTTTAGTGGATAGGCGAAAAATCAATTTTGGTTAAATGATCTTCAAATATTCTTTGAACTTGTAGAGATGAAGATTATAAATAGATAATAATGGTTCTTCTATGAAGGAACGGATTAGTGAAATGTCAAGTACCAATTTCGGTTGAATGATGTATATTCCTTGAGTATATAGGATCCGCGCGGAATCGTGGCAATACAAGAATTCGATAGTAATTTATGTTCAAAATAAAATTCTTTATTGATATTGTTTGGATTCTCTTCTACGTTTTCTTTTTGATCGGCTATAAATTTAAATTTTGTTTTCTAGTTAATTTCTTCCTTAGATAAATTTTTATCGATTTTTTAAATTTTGTAATTTTTCCTATAGTGATAATTTACTATGGTAAATTATCACTATATAGTTTAATTTTTTTTTTTAAATTAAAATAAAACTTTCTCCACGTGCAACGTGCAGAATTGTTATTTGTATTCATAACATACAACTAACAGAACCATAAAAGGATAAAAAATTACAATACATTACAAGAACCATAAAAGAATAAAAAATTACAATACATTACAGTGTATAATAAAACTATGTTTCAAAATCCTTTGACTCAAACATGTGGTCAACATTGTTTAGCTTGGTTATTGTACAAAAAATTTGATGTTTAATAAAATTTGATGTTTAATAAATGTATCCTTTCCTTTGTTGTTGTGATTATTATTAATATTAATATTATTATTATTATTATTATTATTATTATTATTATTATTATTATTATTATTATTATTATTATTATTATTAATATTATTATTATTATTATTATTATTATTATTATTATTATTGTTATTATTATATTATTATTATTATTATTATTCTTATTATTATTATTATTATTATTATTATTAATATTATTATTAATATTATTTTGAAAATATTATTATTTTTAATTAATTTTATTATTATTTACATAAATATTATTACTTCTACATAAAGACCACCTTTGCCTGAAGCATGCACAGTGCAAGTTAACAAAGGCATGACTAACAAAGGCAGTCACATGTAATTTCTGAGTGAATTACATTACATACATGCACGCGTGTGATTGGTTGAGTGAGTAAAATATTCAGTGTCTATGTGTGTGTGCCTAAACTCTCATTGGCTGGGACAGGAAAATATTCATTCTCTTTATAAACATTGACAAATCTCAAATTTGTCACAATTATTTTAAAATTTTTCAACAACCAACCATTTAAAATTTTTCAACAACAAACCAAATGTCGAACAACAATATTTTTCGAGGACTTTTGTCAACTGGTAAATTATTATTTTTATTATTATTCTATTTTTATTTATTTTTTATTTAGATTCTTTTGACTGGTTAGAAGTAACCGAGGATGAGACGTTATTGAATGTGGATCGAATTTTTGGTAAATTTATTATTCTAATTTTTATGAAATTAATTTTGTTTTTTAGAACCGATTACAATTAGTGACGACGATGATGTCGTGTTTATTGGGCAAACTGATGCCCCTAATGTAAGAGAAAATGATGCTGAAAGTAAATTTATTTTATTTTTTGTATATTATTTTTAAAAAATCATTTAGAGATTAATGCGGACTTGGATAATGGTGGAAATGACCTCGGTTTAGAGGAGGTAACAGAAAATACCCTCAATTTGGAGGTGGTAGCAGAAAATTATAATGGCCTCTCTGAGGATGATTCCGATGAGGAATCTCAATGTAAGAATTGATTTATTTATTTATTTATATATATTTTTTTTTTAAAAATTAAACAATTTTAGTAATCACTTTTTAAACATTTGCATAAAAATTTTTGTAATGTTATTAAATGTTAATTAATTATGATGATAAGAAGAATATGAGGAATAAGATGATATGAAGAAAATGATGATATGACGAATAAGGTAATACGAAGAAAATGATGATATGACGAATAAGATAATACGAAGAAAATGATGACGAAAATAAAAATGATTATGAAAATGCCGAAAATAATGAAAATGACGAAAATTATGATGATGAAAATATGAAGAAAATGATGAAAATATGACGAAAATGATGAAAATATGAAGAAAATGATGAAAATGACGAAAATTATGAAATTATTATTAAGAAAATACTACGTTTCTGAAAAATAATGGAGTTATTATACAATGTTAAAAAGTGATTACGAAACTATAGTTATAAATATTCCTTGTAGTTTGCAATGTGCATCTACAATAGTTAAAATAATAATAATAATAATAATAATAATAATAATAATAATAATAATAATAATAATAATAATAATAATATTTTACATCATTTAATGTAGTCTGCAGTGAGCATGCAGCTACATATATCTCTAATAGTAATAATATTGATGATGATGATGATAATAATAATAATAATAATAATAATAATAATAATAATAATAATAATAATAATAATAATAATAATAATAATAATAATAATAATAATATTTTACATCATTTAATGTAGTCTGCAGTGAGCATGCAGCTACATATATCTCTAATAGTAATAATATTGATGATAATAATAATAATAATTATTATTATTATATTTTACATCATTTAATGTAGTCTGCAGTGAGCATGCAGCTACATATATCTCTAATAGTAATAATATTGATGATGATGATAATAATAATAATAATAATAATAATAATAATAATAATAATAATAATAATAATAATAATAATAATAATAATAATAATAATAATAACCTTTTATTCTACATTATCTTATAATAATATACCAAATTTATTAATTGTTAATAATTAATCCGTTTTATAATTATTATATAATAAAAACGGATTAACTACTAACAATTGGTAATAAATATTTAGAAAAATATTCAAATAATATTTAAGGATTTATCATTATTAGGTAAATTATATCCACGATACTGCCAGGCTTCTGGACATTCAAAATCTTGTCATAAGACAATGAAAAAATATTATGGCCATAAATTCTATGGACTCAAATACTATTTATGTCCATCATGCCAGACTTCCCAACATATAAAATATACTGATTTTTACAAAACCCATAGTAACCATCTTAATCAGTTTTTTATAAAGAAACTTACTCTCTTTAAACGGATAAATAAAAATGCAAATAAAAATGTAAATAATGATGCGATTAGCGCAGAACATAAAAATTTAAATAAAACTGTAAATAAAAATGTAAATAAAACTGTAAATAAAACTGTAAATAATGATGCGATTAGCGCAGAACATAAAAATGTAAATAAAACTGTAATTAAAACTGTAAATAATGATGCGATTAGCGCAGAACATAAAAATGTAAATAAAACTGTAAATAATGATGCGATTAGCGCAGAACATAAAAATGTAAATAAAACTGTAAATAATGATGCGATTAGCGCAGAACATAAAAATGTAAATAAAACTGTAAATAATGATGCGATTAGCGCAGAACATAAAAATGTAAATAAAACTGTAAATAATGATGCGATTAGCGCAGAACATAAAAATGTAAATAAAACTGTAAATAATGATGCGATTAGCGCAGAACATAAAACTGTAAATAATGATGCGATTAGCGCAGAACATATAATTAAAAATGTAAATAATAATCTAAATAAAAATGTAAATAAAAATGTCAATAATAAACGGCCTGCTGTTATTCAAGACTCTTGTATACCATCTAAAGTTATTAAAGTTAATGGTGGTGATGAAATAAATATCCAAATTAATAAGCAAATAGGTGGGTCAATACATGGTTCAGTCGATATAGATGACGAACCAGAAATAGAAATAGATTTTAAGGGGGCTAGAAAAAATCTAAGGTTTGACGTTGAGAAAAACGACTTAGTTCAAATATCGTTAACATCGAAAATTATAGAAAAGTTAATAGCCGAAATAAAAGGAATGGGGCCGGTTAAAATACAGTTCACTGTTCTCATACAATTTCAGAAAGATGGCGAAATCCGAGATAATTTTTTCTCCAATAACGCCGAAGTTTTTCCGATAATTTTCTATTAGAGGGCATCACTAAGTTAAATAATAAAATTGAAAAATTCACCTATTTAGGAAGCGGATGGCGGGTTGTTAGGATAAAAGAAATAGATTTTATAATAAATAAATATAAATGTATAAATAGATTAGCTGGACATAGTTACATCCCCACCCCAGCGGCTTTAAATTCTAAAAAAGCAATTGTAAATATACAGAACACAGATGATATGTGTTTCATCTATAGTATTCTAGCCCTCTTAAAGCGTGATATTATACACCGCAATAGGCACCGTGTTACTGCTTATGAGAGTTATTTAAACGAGATCAATTTCGACCCTATTAGTGATTGCCCGATGAAATTATGTGACATACCCAAATTTGAACGCAAAAACAGTGAACTGAACTTGGCTATTAACGTTTTAACTTATAGGAATAAACCAGCTAAGCCTATTGAACATCAAGATATAGATTATATTCGCCATCACCCACATCTAGATATTATTCACCGCTCTAAGGTTATAGGTGGTGAACCCATATATTTATTATTATTAGAAGACGGTAGTAATTTTCATTACACCTCAGTTTTTGATCTGCAAAAACTTATGAATTGTCATCGTAATAATTCCTGTAATATACAAATTTGCGTAAAATGGTGTCCTCATTGCCTTAATGGCTTTAGATATAATAAGATATTTAATATACATGTAGATTTATGTAGTAAGAACCAAATAGGTACTACATTGTATACCCTACCTAAGGACAAAAATTTAATTTTAAAGATTTTTCCAAAAGAATAACCCCGCCATTCGTGATATATGCCGATTTTGAGGCAATTTTACCTGAAGACATCACCCACCACCAAAAACATATGCCAATAACAGCAGGCATGTTATTAATTAATAATTATAATAATACCAGATTCTATTATGAGTTTGTTGGGGATGATTGTGTGTTGTCTTTCTTGCGTAAGGTGGAGGAAATTGCTGTCACAATTGTCCTACCATATTACGAAATTAATGGGAAAAAGCCCATGCAAACCTTGTCTTTCACTGAAGAACGTATCTTTCGAGAATCCAGAACCTGTTACCTTTGTAAAAAATTCATTAAAGATAGAGTTAGGGATCATTGTCACTTCACAGGCAAGTATCTTGGTGCTGCTTGTAGGAACTGTAATGTTTCGCGACGAATTCAGAAACAGTTACCGGTTGTCTTTCACAATTTGAGGGGTATGATTTACATCATATTTTGAAGTATGGTTTGAATAATTTTCCTTCTTGGGAATTAAATATTATTCCGACTACTACTGAGAAATTCATCTCCCTCATCGCGTATATTAACAAATTGCCTGTTCGTTTTATTGACAGCATGCAGTTTGTTAATTCATCTTTAGCAAAAGCGGTTAAGACTCTTTCCGATCTGCCTTTAACTTCTTCTGTTTTTGATGGCGCAATTGTTCGAGCCAAAGGTATCTTTCCTTATGACTTTGCTACATCGCTTGAGGTTCTGGAATCTACTCTTGAACTACCTCCGATCTGGGATTCTGTGTCTAATGATGAGTATGCATTAGCCCAAGTTATTTAAAATTGCAACAACATGTTAGATTACATGTTAACTTACCTTAAATTAGACGTGTTTCTCCTCGCAGATTATTTTACTCAATTCCGTGAAAAGGCCATTGCTTACAATGGTCTGGAGCCTCTTAATTTCTATGGCATTCCCGGTATGTCATGGGCCTCAGCGCTTATGACATTAACGGAACCCATTGAACTTCTGCAGGACATTGAAATGTTTAATTTCTATGAAGGAGGGATACGGGGTGGGTTAACATTTGTTAACAAACATTATGTTGTAAGTTCTGAAGACACAGAACTCTTGTATATTGACATAAATAACTTGTATGGTTGGGCCTTAAGCCAAAAGCTTCCGTATGCTGACTTTGAATGGGTGTATGATGATCTTGATTCTGTCTTGAATGAATGTATGAATGAGGATATTGAAAATCTTCCATATGGATATACAATGGAAGTGGAAATTGATATCCCTCAGTGTGTGCATGATTTTTTGAATGATTTTCCGATTGCTCCGGAAAAAATGTGCCCGCCAGATTCGAAAGTTGAGAAGCTGATGCTCACGCATTGGCCGAAGAAGAACTATGTTCTTCATTGGCGACTTCTCAAGTTGTATATAGAATTGGGGGCTGTAATTAAAAATGTACATAGGGCAATTAAATTTAAACATGCACCCATTTTTAAAGATTACATATCGACTAATACTAATTTGCGCTCAAATTCTACATGCGAGCTGCATAGAGATTTATATAAATTATTTAATAATAGTCTGTATGGGAAATCCGTGGAAAACCTTAAAAAACGGATGAATTTGAGGCTATGCAATTCAGCTGAAAAGATGATTGTATATGCTTCAAAGCCGACTTTCAAGAAATCAATCAAAATTGCTGATGACTTGATTGCTGCACATCTAAATAAGGATTCTATATGTTTAGACAGGCCTAGCTACATTGGCCAATCTGTGCTAGACCTGTCTAAACTGAGGATGTACCAGTTACAGTATATAGAATTGGCAAAATATCGTTTAGAGTTTAACTGTGAAATAAATATCGTTGCCGGCGACACCGACTCCTTTTTCTTAGAGATAAAGCACTGTAAGCTTGACACTCTTTTGCCGGCAATGATTCGTGATAATCTTCTAGATACCAGCAATTATGATCCTGCTCATCCTTTGTATTCAAAGAGTTTGGATTCTGTGATAGGGAAATTTAAGGACGAAAGTAAAGGGCTTGGTTATAAGGAGTAGGTTTTCTTGCGCCCTAAGTGTTATAGTTTGTTAGGAGATAAGGCAACACTTAGGGCTAAGGGAGTTCAGCTTGGTAATACTGAGATAGGGCACCAGTCTTATTTAGACTGCTACAACAACAGCGTAGTATATACGGTGCCACAAACTAGAATAGGGACTCGTAACCACCAGCTCTTTACTTTTAAGAACAGTAAAATAGCCTTGTCGAACAACGATGACAAGAGACTATGGGTGGGGCCTAATTCCAGTCTGGCATATGGGCATTATTTAGGATTTGACGAAACTGATGATGGTCAGATATTTTCTGAAGTAGGACCGCTTTTTGGTGGCTTGAGTCCAGACTTTGACGATGACTCGGATCCTGATAATCCTGATATTCCTGGTCAGATATTCCAAGAGATTGGCCCGCTTTTTGGTGGCTTGAGCCCCGATTTTGATGAAGACTCAGACATTTTTATTAGAGAAATCGGCATCGATATTGACGATGTCATTTTATCAGATTAATTTGTGTTTTAATATATTTTTAAAAAAATAGTCTTTATATTGTTTTATTTCGTTTTATTGAAAACTGGTGTTAGTTTTCAAGGTTCTTACAACAGTTAAACGCTTGTATAAATATATAAAAATTTGATTATTTCACACAAGTGTTAACTTTTGTAAGAATTTTTATAATAATATATTTTTATTGTGTAATAGTGAGCATGCAACATTATTTATCTGTTGATAGGATTTTTTATTAATAATAATAATAATAATAATAATAATAATATTTGTTAATGATGAGATTCGTGTGGATCCTGATGACAGAACTTTTGAAAGAATTTTGTTAGAAATTTTATATTTTTATTGTGTAATAGTGTTGCAGTGGGCACGCAACATTATTTATCTGTTGATAGGATTTTTTATTAATAATAAAAATAATAATAATAATAATAATAATAATAATAATAATAATAATAATAATAATAATAATAATAATAATAATAATAATAATAATAATAATAATACCCTTGTGAGTTGTTGAGCGTGAGCAGTACCCTTTTGAGCATTACCCATAGGGGGACAAAATATTTTGTCGGATAAACTCGGAGTATATAGATTAATACTCATAATAATAATAATATTAATAATAATAATAATAATAATAATAATAATAATAATAATAATAATAATAATGTCTTGGGAAAATGTTAATAACTTCGTCAATATTAAAGATGGTGATGACAACAATAGCTCATTCGAAGGGTCTTGCACTAAGCTTTACAATAAGCTATCGATCGATGAAATAAATTGATGGGAACGATAACTTTTGGCAGGCCAAATAGTAGGTCACCGCTGGAACAATGACATTAGAAATAATAATATTTTTAAAAATAATAATAATTATATATCATTGATGAGTCATATGTCTTTGTTCTTAAGTCGACCTTGATTGCTTGTTGAGTCATATGTCTTTGTTCTTAAGTCGACCTTGAATGCTTGATGAGTCATCGGATGAGTCATATGTCTTTGTTCTTGAAAAAAAAATTTAAAAAATTTTTTCCGGCCGGCGGGGGGGGGGGGGGGGGGTAAAAAATGTCTTTGTTCCAGCGGTGACCTGTTCTAGCGGTGACCATACCATCTACTAATCTAATTTATTTTTCTTTAATTAGTGAAAATTTTTATTAATAAATCTAATTTATTTCTCTTATAAAAAAAATCAATTGATGAAATATCCAAATTATATCCAAATAATCGAGATAAATTAAATGGTTATAGCAACGGATTCAAATTCCAAGAAAAAATAAAACTTTCATTCGATAAATCAAATTAAATTATGAAAATTTGTAAATAGGAAAGTTGGGTATTTATAGATGTTTTCCAAACAAATTTTAACTTTCAAGTGTGCGGCTGTGCAAAAATGTGAAGTATTACTTCTTTTACTGTCAACATGGTATAAACTTTAAAATTAATTTTTTCAAATAAAACAAATTGCTCATTTTCAAATATCAAATGAACTACTGCCAAATCTACTTGAATGCCGCCATCAAAGGATTTTATCGTAGATGCTTTTAAGACTTTGAAAATTTAAATATTTACTTTTTAAAAATGGATTGATTTATGAGTAAGAATAATTATTCCAGTTATTCATATAATTCCGGCATCTCAAGTGAGCGAGAAAATGAAAAGATAATTAATCTACTTTATTTTCCCAAATCCATTATCATATTGGGATTTAACTATGAAATCATATTTTAATTTGAGGCGTAATCAGCCAGATGACTGATTAATTGTTTAAAATTTCCCATATGTTGGGCCAAGAGGAAAATATGTCGTCCGTGTGTATTCATTAATCCAACCAATAAATGATTGTGATTTTTGATTACAAATACCAATTTAACAAATTATTTTCAGTTTTTCCAAAAATATGCTATAGCTCAAGGATTTTGTTGATTGTTCTTACCAATTTATTTTCTGTTTTCTCCAAAGGTATGCAATAGCTCAAGGATTCTTTTAATTATAATTAACCATTTATTTTCAGTTTTTCCGTAAAAATATGCCATAGCTCAAGGACATTTGATTATAATTAATTGTTGATTATTATTACTAATTTATTTTCCAAAATTTTATTTTAATCAATTACCAGGTATGTGTATTTATTTTTTCTTTTAAATCAATCGGCTCTCAGTTGTAAATATTTTACTCGATGGAAATCTTATTATCAACGTTAGTTTGTTGTTTTTGTTTTTTTTTTATATATTGGATACAACAAAACCACAACAGCTGAATTAACGGGTTCGAATATTTAATGACAACGTAGTTTACTGGAATGTGTTATTGAGTGTATCAACGACTTGTAAACCATTAACGTCGGAATCCATTAGTTTGGTCTTTATAAAGATCCAGCATGGAATCGTTGACAGTTTAATATATTATCAAATTTATTATATTACATCATCATTATACGTTACATACGTTTTAACAAACATTCATGTACAAATGCAATGATTAATTGTGTTATTAAACAGTTTGTTCTTTTGTATAAATATTCGGGGTTGTTTTCCTCTTTTTGTTAATGTCATCAATGAGTAATTGCATGGTAAGCCTAACATATTTTTTCTCTCTCTCCTGCCATTCTTTCACATTGTAATGCGATATTTTCCACTGGTTTCATCTCTTGTAATCGATCAACTGGATACACTGGTGCTGATTACATAAATGATTTTGGTATACACAATTTTGTAAACGTGTCTACGCTTCTCGCATTCAACAGTGGCTCTTTTAAAATTTGATAGGTTCTTAACGCTTCTTTATTCATTCCACTTAGTTCTTGATTGTGTTGGGTACTTAAGGGTGTGTCATTTTAAATTTTTAAATACATTAGGGGTAATTATATATATTCACTCGACTCTTTCCTAAGCACCTCCATGACTATTGTACTTTAACCATTTGTGTTAACGACCATGTTGGTAATGTATCCAAAGGTGAAAAAACAATGAGCAGGTGAGCTCTATTGCTAAAACTACTCCCCATTGTATTTTCTCTTCGGGTTCTAGACGGCCGATAGAAGGTCTTACGTCATTAATCATTTTCTATTTCTACTTTTCTATTTTATTCAGCTATGGTCCTCATTTCTGGATGTTTTCTATTGTTTCTTTTCAATATTTTGTGCAGGGATGCGCCCTTATTTTTCTGTCGTAAATCATTATGTGTTTTCTATAATATTTGTCGATAAATGTAGTTCCATATTTTCGTCGGTTCTTGTGAGAAATGTAACTTAATTCTTCAAAAATTTGTGCAGGGATCTGCCTGTATACCTAATTCTACCTTATTTGACATCTTAAACATTCATAGATTCTACAAACCTACTCAAACTGAACCTTATTTACCTACACCCGATCTTAGTTATTCTGTCGCTATTCTTAACTCAATGATATCCATAAAAATAACGGTGACGGACCCGTTTTATACTCTATATATTTAAACAAAATTTCAACCCGTCAAAAATGAATCTAGGTTCTCCCATCGGCCCCATCTCTAACTATATCCTCTAACGCGATGTGCCAAACTGGCGAAACATCTGCTGACCAACGACATGAATGTCATCAGTTCGCAACTATTCCGCTGAATCTAGAGCATCGACACATAAATTTCATAAAAAACCAACCTACATTATCATATTATCCAAAAAAATATCATAAACAAGACTCCAGAATCAATTAAAAACAAATCCAATTAAAAAATTTTATTCAATCTTACAAATTACATTTTACATCATATAAATTTGTCATTAATAAAATCAAACTCATCTTACTCCTATTAAAATATTATTCCAAGTTTAAATTAAAATGAACAGACACAAAATTAGCCAAACAAATTCAATTACTAAATTCTAAAAATTACATATTATTTCATATAAATTTATCATTAACATAAAATTAACAAAAATCAAATTTACCTCACCACGCATGCATAAAACTGACAATCGAGAGCCACGGGATTCGCATTGTCTACTGTAGCGATTTTCAGTTAACCAATTGAGCGTGACTACTCCAAAAAAATGAAATTTCACTCAGTATTTATACTGATTGAATTATACGCCTACGCATTCTCTGCTACTATATCCAATTAGAATGCGAGGCAATTCTGATTAATTTTTGCATGCATGCATGAATGTGTAATTGTTTATTTTTTTAATTTAATTAATTTAACCAATCAAAATTCTAATTTTTATTAATTTTTAAGATTTATTTTTATAATTCTATAATTTAAATAGTTTTTGCTAATTTTAATTTAGTTTTACCAGTTTTTATAATTTAAATAAGTTTAGTTAGTTTTATTTTACTTTCATTAATTTAAGCAATTTGGTTTTATAAGTTTTATAATTTAAATAATTTTGTTGGTTTTATTTTTAGTTTTCATTAAACAATTTAGTTTTATAAATTTTATGGTTTATCTAATTTAACTACTTTTATTCTACTTTTTATCATTTTAGCCGTTTACTAGATATTTTATTTTAAATTTTACATTTATATATTTAAAAATTTTCCATATTATTAATTAATTTATTACCCATTATATTATTTATTATTATTTTAATTTTTAGTTGTTAGATATTCCGAATGCGATATTTCTCCTAATGGTGTTAGGGATTGCGACCTCTATTTGCGTTCCTTTATTTTATTACCCGGGTCTTATTTATTATCCATGTGTTATGTACTTTGGTTTGTATTGATGGATGTTTTAATTTAACTTGGTGCGATTTTTATGTTATATATTTTTGATTCATTAAAACAAGCTCTCGATTCTCGGTTCTAGCCCAACAATTGTCAACATATAACGGTGCACTATCACCCTCGTTGTCATTGTCATTATTCTCGTCCCTTGAAGGGGTTGTACTAGCGTAGCTCACCTTTTTCTTCTTTAATATTCGCGCCTTGAGTATCTCCAACTCCTGATATTGATGATGAGTAATGAAGAATCTGGCCAATAATGATATGCAACCAATTACTAGTTTCCACGGCCAACCTGTGATCGCGTATAAATTTGTGTGTTGACAGGACCTGCGATATTATTACTTTGATTACAACACATATTACATAAATTCCAATCAATCCGGCGCACGCTTGTCCAATGAACATAAACTTTCCCCAGATCTTTTTCATTGTATTATACGTCGCTTTCTTTTAATGATCAGGAGTTAACAAATACTCGTAATTTACCTTCCAACTTCCACTTGGGAGAATTGTATCTATCATTTCCATTATTACTCTTTCTTTCTTTTATGGAAATAACAAATTTCTGTGAGCTTCCTCAAAGTCTTCGCTCGAGTAAATTCCACTTTGCGACAATTTTTCTAACGACGTAAAATTTACCAGATATTGTAATTCTGTCAATTCTAAGTTTTCCGGTGTCTTTACTTCTCGATGATCTGGTAATGCAATCCAAGATTCTGGTGTTAGTCTGTATAGTGGTGCCAACAATCTATTGCAATGTAATACTTTTGGTTTCACGTCTTCTTCCAGTAAGATTCGTGTCACAGGCTCCATAAATCGCAGCTTTCCATTTAAATTTACTGGTAACTCGTTGGTACATTGGTCGTACTTTGTCAGTTTAACTGGTACCGCTTTACATTTGTAGCTATATAGTGCTTCACCGAAAATTCTGGCAAACACCCCATTTTCTGTAATTAACATTGGTGCTACCAAATTAGGATTGGTTATAGCCATTGCCATCCGATTTCGGAGTATTTCTTTATTGAGATTGCAATCATTTATAATAACTTCTCGCTACACATTTTCAACGGTATTTTGACAAAAGTGAAATAAATAATCTATTTTGTTATTAAAGTAATTTGTCAACTTAATATCTC
The DNA here is from genome assembly GCA_959609185.1 of Schmidtea polychroa. Classification (NCBI taxonomy): domain Eukaryota; kingdom Metazoa; phylum Platyhelminthes; order Tricladida; family Dugesiidae; genus Schmidtea; species Schmidtea polychroa. Next base: position 69,250 of record CAUHTR010000548.1, on the reverse strand, counting down.
CGGCATGTATGTTTGTTTGAGCCTCTGTAATCACCTTCTGAGATACATATATACCTTTATAATTTGTCTCATAGACATTTTGTCCACAATTTGTTTTAGTTTCTTTTCTCAGGAACCGCATCCCATCTTCTGTCGAGATTGACATTAGCACTGTTGGAGTATCTTTCATCCGTAGAGGTGTGATTCTTGTTGTTGTACTCGTTGCTGGATCCATTCTTTTCTTCTCAGGCTTTTCCCTGATCTGCTCTCCCGTTATTTCTTTAAAACTCATTGACTTCAATTCCACTAAATTGCACCTTTTTGTATCGACATCGTACACCAAGATTGATTCTCCTGTCTGACAGCTAGATTGTTTCATGTTGCAGAATGGATGTGTTTGTAGTTTACCAGTATCATCATCAAATGATCCATCAAATTCTCTTAATTTCGACATGTACTCTTCCACTACCACGGCTTGGTCGATTTTAGCATTGTCTACTTTGTATGGCTCTCCTTGGCAATCACCATTCGACTTTATTATCCCTCGCACGGTTACAGTTTCACGGATTTTATGGTTAAGCTTTGCTTGCAGTTTAATATCTGCATTGATTTTCAACTGTCCTGTTTGAAAGGCTGTCAGGCAATTCTCTGGAATTATTTCTATCGGTCTAGGTATCGATTGCATTTTCACCATCGATGAGTGGCTCCATTTTCCACAATAAAATACAAAAGTAGTTCGTTTCACTGTACACTCTCTCACCTTTGCTCGTCGAAACCCAGATTCTTGATATACATGATATTTTACTGGATTTTTCACTTTAAATTTTACTTGGTATGCATCTGAACACTCTGCTACGTTTACCAACGAATATACTCTTCCCATTTCGGTTTGGGAGCAGTCCTATGCCACCAATGAATTCGTCGTGTTTATTATTCCCAATAACATAATAATAGAAGTCATCAACCATGGAAATGCGAGTTTTCCCTTTTTCCTTACTGTCTCTGTTTTGGGCTCTCAGTCTTTTGTATCAACTTTTCCCATCCGCCATTGTTTGCGATCCACTTCATCAAATATTTATTCGTCATTTCAGTGGCTTTCTTTATCAATGATTTTGAATTGTCAGTTTCCAGACAACCATAAATACCAATCTCCAATATTATATATGCTAGCACTGTCAATATTACATCTCGATCCAACTCGGTTCGTTAGGTCCTCAATTACTGCTTCCTCACAAAATTCCTTTTCTTCGTAATTTCTTTTAATTATCGACGGTAATCTCTTCTTTAATTCCGTTGCCAATCTCTTTACAACTCTTTTCTCCCCTCCGAAGTATCATCTCCTTCTGTTTCAGTTTCATCTAACAAGTACAATTCCGTAACTAAACCTTTTAATATTCGCTCAGTTTCGCTTGATTCATCTAAACTCAAAGATTCAGTTTCCGCATCCTTTTGTCGTTTCCTACATATCGCAATGTCATTTTTCGTTTCACGAAGTTCTCTTCACTTTTCATCTCATCTATGCTCGGTAGTACCCTATTATCGGTGCTCATTTCCTCGATATCCCTTGTAACTTCATTTTCCGATCCCATTTCCTCATTTTCCATTGTTTCTAATCTCTGCAATTCATTAATTTCTTGATCAATTTCTCCTGGGTCATCTACAACTTCAGTTTTAATCTCTACATTATCATTATCCATTTCCTCATACGGAGGCCAAAAGGTACTATTACTGCATCTCTTTCCCTTTCATCACTTTGTTTTGTTGCGTACACATTATTAATACAATTTGGGTTACATCCGTAATTCAACAAATATTCGTCATCATCCAATTCTCGTCCTTTGAACGTCAACACGATAATTCCTTCATTACCTAATATCTCCGCTGCTTTTTGTCGTATTTTCTTTGCTTTTGCACTCCAATGTTCCTGATAATATTCAATCCTTTGATCCGCAATATTTAACGCTATTATCAAAGACTTCGCACTATTGTCTGCCACCTCATAATCATGTCCTAGTTTTCGGATTGCCTCTTTTAACTTTGCCTGATAACTTGTCGGTTTATTCGTATACGGTACGATGCATTCAAATAACCCTTCTTTCATGTCTCGATCCATTTCAATGCTCATTATGAAGTCGATACTCGCATTAATTTTATCTCTATTCCCTGCATACAGGGTATCTTGTAAATCTGCTAGAATCCTTTCCCAATTCTGTCGACCTGAATTCAAAGTATTAACAGCATTAACAACATTTACTTTATTTTTCCAGCCTGGTATCAGACCGCAATCTACCAAGTACTCCTCGTCTTCCAGACATCGATTCTCAAATTTTAATTGCACTTGCCATACACTGTATTGACGCAGTATTCGCTCCTTTAGCTCTCTGATATTGTCCGTAGGCGTTTACATGGAATTGGCACTTCACATTATCAAGTCCCGTCGTTTCCACTATGATATCAGCTAAATCCCTTGTTGACCGTAAAGCCTTGCCAAACTTCTGCATTTGTTTAAGTATCTCATCGTCTCTGTTTACTTTGAATAACTTTGCACATAAATTTATTGCTCTCTTTAGTTCACTTTGGGTTAGTGACATCAAACTGAGTTCCGCGATCCATCGTTTCAACTGGGAGTTGTCAGTTTCCATTCTCGCAAGCCATCTTTCAACTCGGGCTAACAGTGCAGTCGGACTTCTCATCTGATGCGATTTTTCGCACTTTCGTGGCGGGTTTTTCCTCTCCTTCTGATACGGTTCCAATTATCATATGAGATTCAGTTTCCTCGTCTGATTCGAATTTAGCCACTAATTTGTTCAACTTCTGTCGCTTTTTCTCGAAATTCCTTTTCCATTTTGTCTTGAAATTCCTCTCTCTGCGCATATGTCATATTACTGGTGTTTGGCATATCTTCTTGGAATCTGATCGATTTCTTTAATATAGGTCTGCTGAATCTTTCTGAGTTCCTTGGGCATGATCGCGCCATGTGACCGTATCCCTTGCACGAATGACATTGTATCTGTCCATTTGTATTCACTTTGTCCCTTTGTGGTGAAGGTGACGTTGACGATGATCTTGATCTAGTGAAACAGTTTCTGCTAATATGCCCTTTCTTTCCACACCGATAGCATTCGACATCACTGCTGATCCTTTTGTTTTCTGTGAACCTCATGTTGGGGCTGGGATTTTTCCCATATTTGAACCAACATTGATTTGAGTAGTGTCCGGACTTTTTGCAATGTTCGCACTGAGGATTATTTACCTGTCCGTTGGATTGCACGTTCATGGCTGATCTACTGGCTTGAAATCTATTATTGGGTCTCAAAATTGGACTACTGATTTGGTTTATTTTCTTATTTTCTTTTCATCCCACAGGAGTAATTGACCGCTCACGTCTCTCCACATTAACTACAAAAGCATCTGATCTTTTCGCACTTTTCAAATTCAGCTCTATCTTCGTGGCTTTCTTCACGAGCTCATCGAAGTTAGAAAAATCCACATATCATAGGGCCTTTTTGATTTCGAAGTGGACTCCGGTTATAAACTGATCTTCTAACAGCTCTTTAACCTGCTTGGCCATATCTGCTTGATCTGGTTTGACTTCAAAGGCTTTATCTGCTAAAGTGGTCAGATGATAAGCAAACCGATTCATCTGGACCTTGAACTCGATTATAGAATTTCTGTCGCATAATTCTTTTGATATCTCCACCAACCAGTTTCAGTGCCATTGCGTCCTTCAATTTGGTCCAATCATTGCCAACAGTTCCGTTTGTCGACTTGCTGCCAGGCTTCTCTTGCCGACACCCTTCAGATAGAGTGGGAATCTCTGAACCATAATGGCTTGTGTCCATCCGTATGCTGAGGCATACATATAATAATCTCCCATGAAATCTGCGAATTCAACAAGGTCTCCTCCATATTGATTAACGGGTAATTTCTGGCAACTTGCGAAATCAATCATCTCTCTATTGAGAGGCATAACAGCATTATCATTTGCCATTTGGACTTGTTTTTGACTTCTGAGGTTGTGTCGGTTCACTTTGAGCTAAACTTCAAACGTTAAACAATAATTTAAAATTACTTTTCAACTTCTTTTAAATCTTCCAATAATAGCCTTTAATATCTATCTCGTTAGCACTATTTTCAAAAATTTTCCACTACTTTCAATGATTCTCAGCCGACTTATCACGTCTGTACTCTTTTTCCAAATATTTTGACAATAACTTTCAATGATTCTCTGCCGACTTTCAATCACGTCGGTAGTATTTTTTTAATAATTTTTTTTTCACTAACTTTCAATAATTCTCCTCCGACTTTCTATCACGTCGGGCTCACCAGAATATATGTTGGGTTTTAGAATACTTTAAGTCGGTTCCCTCTGACTCCTCGTGTCCTTTAAATCAAAACAATAACGACCCAACGTATATTGAAATAACAAATTCACAATCCTTTATCACCACTTTACAATTAATAATCAAAGTTCCGTTTGACCGATTCTCCGCGCGGTGTTGATGCTTTTTAGTTTATTAGGTTCTCTTGACCAACGTTTTCCTCTTTTTCTGTTTGATTTGATCCTTTTCACGCTTTTTATTTTTATTTTATCTCTTCTTTTTCCCTACCATCAATTCAGTCGAGCTGTCGAGATAAGGATATTGTTGTTTTCCTTTTTCCCCGATTTCAAAATTCCTTTTCCTTTTTGTACTAATTAATTAGTACTGACCTTGGTTTTCATTTTCCTGTTTGATTCCTTTTATTTCCTTTATCTTTCTCATTTTTAATTTCTTTCTACTTCCGTTTTCTTTTCTGAGTTCCAATAGATCGTCCCGTTTGTCACGGCGATCTTCCCCCAGGTAATTTTATTTATTTCTTTATAAATTGTTATTTTATAAATTATTATTTATCCTCAACACTATTTTTTTATTTTGAATTTAATAATAATATGAATTTCAGTTTATATTATAATGCATTAGATTTTTATTTAAAAATCTCGATAAAACAAACACGTGTTTTCTTTTTTAGAGAAATTAAAAAGATGAGAAAGGATAGAACACTATTTATTATTAGCATATGTCGTGAAAATTACATTTGTAATTATTCTATAAATACTCAATAAAATTTTATATCATAGAATTTATATTCTGACAAAAAAATATCTAAACTACCTATTGTTTAAAAAATCTTAAGTGCTTTTCCATAGCCAGCCACATTTAAAGATGGTCTAGTGGTAGGATGGACTGGGGTAATATGACTGGTTGGTTTGCCTAATGGCCGCATTAACTTCTTCATATCCTAGTCACCATGTTAGGGGTCTAACCACCTATGATCAGTGAAATATTAATTTTTTAATGCAATTTTTAAATTATTATTATTATTTAAATTATAATTATATATATATATATATATATATATATATATATATATATATATATATATATATATATATATATATATATATATATATATATATATATATATATATATATATATATATATATATATATATATATATATATATATATATATATATATATATATATATATATATATATATATATATATATATATATATATATATATATATATATATATATATATATCAGCGTAGAGGGTCTCAGAATTTCAACCTGATAGTTCCTATATAAATAAGAACACAATTACTGGTTCAAAAACTGTATAAACTAATAACAATTATACACACAAAAAAGAAAATCACCTTTTAAAAATTTAGACAATTATTTTGTTTATTTTTCCTTAGTGTGTTCCCTCTGCTATATGTCTCTACTTGCTGCTAACTGAGCTCGGTTATGTAATTTTGTATTCTCGAAATTATGTTGCAATATCAATTACTGAATTTGCAACTCTTAGTAACTTACAATATTTGGGTGATTTGACTAACGAAAACTTTGGTTTATAGTTATTTTTGTGGCTCTCCATATCCAGTGGCGATGATCTTCAAGTGTAAGTAATGTTTGTGTTTCATAACCAAATTTCTATATTTAAAAGTACAGATTACTATTTTTAGGGTTATCTTCATTCCCAGCATCCCCAAGGTTGCAAATGCAAGTTCCCGCTATTAATTATATTTATTAATTCTTTGTTTAAATTAATGTAATTGGTATTTTATTTTTATTACAATTATTGGCACTATCAAAACCTCCATAATAAATAAGTTGTGATTCTGTTGTGATGTAACGTTTCAAAATTTCAAATCTATCACATTCATTCATCGCGTGAAATAGGAGCTTTTATTTTTCTGTTAAATTTGTGCTTTCGTCTCATTATTTATTGGCTTGTTATAATGTGGATATATCTAGATTATTTATCTATATTTATTTATTTTCCTATTAATATTGTATTCCGTATTTTACTCAACATTCCCTGTCAAGCGGTATGTAAAGATTATTATTATCGAAAATTTACAGGAAAATCTTTTATAAGGACAATGTAATTTTTATTTTGAAAACTGTATTTTATATTGCTCCGTGCTGCTTCTAAAACTTTTTATGGAAGTGTGTCATAAATACTTTTGTACAAAACGAGGCATATAAGAAAGTTGATTGTATTATTTCTTCTTAAACAAGAATTTGACAATTGTTTATATAATGGTTTTTATACGTGTTATTCAATTTGTCATTTATTAAAAAAGCTAATTCTAATTCTAATTAAAGATTTTGATTTTAAATATTTAACCCTACACTGCATGACTTTTTATATTTTTTTATATTTTTATATTCGTTTCAGCGAGATTATTATAAGTTAAAGAACAACAGTTTATTATATTGCATTGTATTATATTGCAAATATTGCCAATACAATGTAATATGAGAGAACATTTACCGAGAACAAGAGCGAGACAGTTTTTATTCTAATAAGATAATTGTGTATCACCAGTGATACAATATGCAGTGTAGGGTTAATTTAATTATAATATTTTTTGATTAAAAATATATTTTATTATTAATTTTGGTAGCATATGGGTTTGGGGTTCCTCAACTTTATTTTAGGAAAATTATTTAAACAAATAAAACCATGTGTTATCGATTTTTTGTCAATAAATTAATTTTATCACATGCATTTTCGTGTGCTGTACTTAAGGCGTTTCAATAATTTTAATTAGAATAGTTTTAATTTAAATTTCATTTAAATAAAATATTATTTTACACAATAATTATGCGTCATGTGAAACCCGATGATTACACATGTTGGGCCAGAATGGAAAATTTGTTTTAATCAAGTGTTTTAACCTTTTTTTGTTGTTTTCAAGCATAGATTTTAATTTTTTTTGAATAAGGACTCTCGCATTGAAAAGTGTAATTTGAAAAATAATCGGTCATTTAACAATAAATAAATTATTAAATGAAGAAAAGGGATTTAAAAAATAACAATTTAACAAGTAAATTAGAAAACTTATAAAATAACTATTACTTACAAAATGAAATCAAATAAGCTCTTAAATATAATTAAATTAAATAAAGTAAAATAAAAAACGCAGACAAAAACATAAAATTCCAAAATAAAACAAAATTTCTTTTAAAATAATTACCCGCTTAATTTCTATTGGATAAAGCATGGGTAGAAATGATATAAATACGGTCGTCGAATCACACTTTTCAATGCTAATTTTCTAAAACGACTAGGTAAAATATCACTCTGAAATTCGCTCAGCCACAGTTTATCCTGTAACCAGCTTCATCTTAGAATTTTCATAAATTTTGTTGAGAAGGATCGTTAGAATAATCGACAATGATTTGATTGAGTTGTATTTTGCATATTTATGTATAATTAATATTTTTCTAATTATCTGTAATATAATCAATCATTAAAAGTTTTATGAATAGATGTTACTTTTCTCTTGCACCGTACTTATTTATATTGATCGTAAATTTGATTCAATGATGATTATGATTCATAGAATTAGTTTGATTCTTTTGTGCCGAGGGATTTTAGAAGGTCCCCGATGGATAGATTTTACCCTGGTGGGGTCTTTGAGAGTCCTAAGCACCAGTCGGTTGGATCCGTCTAAGGCGGGTTCATCACTGTCGGTATATAGAAACGAAAAATCTGTTGTGAAAGGAATAATGTGACAGTATCACAATTTTTATGATGACACTATCTGAGACGATTTATCTAAGATTAAGCGATTTTGAAATAACTACAAGAGAGAATTGCTGTGGATGCGATCGACGATGCCCGAGCTACGAAACGAAATCGATATATCCCGAGACGGAAGACAATAAATCGTAAATTCTAGACATCAAGGCATAAGATGTTAAAAAATTGGACTCGTCCAGTGTAGCCATAGTCTTCGTACAATTCATGTTGATATCACTCTCAGACACTATGACATATTTCCAGTAGATCTGCAAAAATAGGAACGAATTTATCGATTATACTTTCAATTACCTTTAAGGGAGCATGAGAGTAGGGTAGAATGAGGAGCCGGGAACAAAGACATATACCCCACCCTTTTTAAGGCCAACTTAATGTCATAGAAAATTTAAGGTTACGGTAATGTTACGGCCAAATTTTAAGGTAAATGTCAATTTGGGGACGGTTTAAGGTCAAATCTTGAGGTCAAAGTCGAATTTAGACCATTTTAAGGTCAAATTTTAAGATTAAAGTCAAAATTAGGCCACTTTCAGGTCAAATTTTAAGTTCAAATTCGATTTTAGGACAGTTTAGGTCAAATTTTAAATAAAGACATTTACCTAACAGAGACATATAACTCATCACTTTTACCGAACAAAGACATGTGAGTCATCATTTTAAACAAAGACATTTACGGAACAGATATATGAGTCATCATTTTAAACAAAGAAATATGACTCATCACTTTTATGGAAGAAAGACTCATAATATTTTTTTATTTCTAAAGGTCAAATAAGGTCAGAGCTTCAAGCAAGGGTATCATTAGAAAGATCTTGAAGAACTCTATTCTCTACCCTCGACCAATTATTATTATTATTAATAAATTTTTTATTATTATTAATATTATTATATATATATATATATATATATATATATATATATATATATATATATATATATATATATATATATATATATATATATATATATATATATATATATATATATATATATATATATATATATATATATATATATATATATATATATATATATATATATATATATATATATATATATATATATATATATATATATATATACCGACTTTATCCGACAAGATATTTTGTCCCCATATGGGTACTGCTTGCAAAGGTACTGCTCAAATTCAAGCATATACATTTATTAAACAATAATTTACTCATATTATTATTATTATTATAATTAAAATTATTATCATTTCTACACACACATTGCACTGAGTAGCAATAACGCATTCATTTTGTATCGAATCAAACCTCTTATGTTTTACATTTATACTAACCAATCAGAATAATAACTAGTATTAGTATAAATAAAACATTATATTTAAAATTATTGTACAATGTCACAATCAAATTTTGCTGAAAACATCTGAAATGGTTTGGTTAATGAGAATATCGCTCAAAGCCTCAGTTTCCTAGTTAAACGGACTGAGAAAATCATCGAGGGAAACCATGTCGACTACCAAACTATGCTTGATATGGAATCCCTGGAGACAAAGAAAATTTATTTCAATAGGATCTTTGACATTCTTTTCGAAGACCAGATGAAGTGGACCAGAATAATCATAGGTTTTACCTATATGAAGATGATTATAGACAAAAGTCTATGCGATGCTGACCACTATTATCAATGGTCTCTAGAAGTAAATTATTATTATTAGTATTATTATTATTATTACTATTTGTTTAATTGTCACGCAATTTTCATATGCAAATGGCAAAGAATTCAGTTCAATGAACATGATGGAGGAACTTCTCGAACGAATAGCTTTCGGGGATGAGGATTTTGGTAGAGATGTCGATTTTGGTGCTGTATTTTCTGAGGATGTTGGCGAAACATTTTGAGTTATTGTGCAATCACTTGTCGAAATCTGTTGAAACATGTAATCTGACGAATCGGATCTAAAATCCTGCGGCAGCAATCCACCAAATAAATTTGATATTAGTTGGCCAAAAACACCATTAAAGTTATCAGGATGTCTTGGGGTCATAAAAAAGGAACCATCAGTTTCGTTTGTAGTATTTCCAATTTCCATTGAGTTATCAGATTCAAGTCTTTCAATGAATCCATCCTTGCACGTCACACATTTACCATTCTGAGATATGTGAACGCCCCAATATCCTTCATCGACTGAAGAACATTTACCCTCGATTATATTGCTTGATTCATAAATTTCTTCATTAAAAGCAGCTATATTTTATCAGAAGAAAACAATTATTCAAAAACTTAAATCGATTCGTAAAACACAAACACTAATTCTATTCCAGCAAAAAAACCAAAAACAAATCGACACCATTTCTCTTGCTCGCGTGTGTGTGCGCACATCCATATTACCATAATTCTGCACACAGACGCGAGAACATTCAACAAAACATACTCTTCTCACTTTTCTGCGTCTGTGTGCGCACATCCAAATCAACAAAGCAAAAGCGCACACAGACGCGAGCATCGACAATTAATCAACTATTATTATTATTATTATTATCATTATTATTATTATCATTATTATTATTATTACTATTAATGAAATGGTACAAGGTTTTTATATCTTTGACTAGTGTTTATCACCCAATCAGATTGTAGCAAGTCTTTGTTTTAATTGCATTCAAATTGCATAGATGTTGCATTGTTTATTATTAATGTATCATATTATTATTATTATTATTATTATTATTATTATTATTATTATTATTATTATTATTATTATTATTATTATTATTATTATTATTATTATTATTATTATTATTATTATTATTATATAAGTTTTCGCCATGGATCGATGCCAATGGCGGATGGTGCGCACTAGTTGAACTTGCCCAGAACGCACAAGAATTTGAGCAAGCCAAAGAAAAATTCAAAGGCTATATGGGAGTTGTTGTAATATATGTAATGTGTAAATATTTAAATAAAAGTTAAGGTTGTTATTTCTAAATATTATACTTTAAATATACACTCAAATTAAAATTTATTAACACATTCACATTCATCATCTCCGCATTTCATAACATTTTCAACGACATGATCTATACAATTGTTATATACACGATGTTCAGTATCCGTAATATTTTCAGTTATAAAATCCGTAAATTCCTCCATAGGTTCACCAATAGGATCATCAATTTCTTGAATTATTTCCTCATCACCTTCTTGAGTGTTTTCTTCATCAACTTGTTCAGTTATTTCCTCATCAGTTTCATCAAATCCTGAATCTTCACTCTCGGCTACCCAGCCTATATTTAGTGCATTTGAAACAGATAATAACAAAAATTTGATTAAAAGTTCTAAACAATAAATAATTCGATAATTTACTAATCATATTAACCTTTTTCTAATGTCATTATTAACACTTTAAAACTATAATGTAATTTTGTTTATAGAATGTCTTTGTTAAAGTTTGCATGTATTTTGCATTGATATTGCAAATAAGTGAAAAGCAAATATGACTAAATACATTCATTAAATACATTAGATATATCAACACTTATTAAAATAGTTGTGAAAGTCTAGCAGATATAATTTTCCAAATAGGAGAATACACATCATTATTATCAACTTTATATCCTTGGATTGTAATTGTTATATACCAATTTTCGTTTTCTTTGAAGCTGATTTCATCAAAAAAATCATAAAATCTTGTATATCGATTGTTGAACCATGCATGTTGATTACATGATAGATTCGTATTCAACCGTTTGAAAACCTCATCAATAGATTTAATATCTATCATTGAAAGTGTGCCGGATAAGAATTGAAGTTGAGTAGGAATTAGCTTGATCGGTGACACCAATTTCATATTTATTTTTTCTTTTAAAAAATGCATTTTGTAGTTGTGGAACATTTGAACAGGTTGTACAAGTTCTGGAACAACTTTTGGTTTTCCATTGATTGAAATTTTCTTTGTCATCGCGAATTATGAAATAAATGAAATGGTACAAGGTTTTTATATCTTTGACTAGTGTTTATCACCCAATCAGATTGTAGCAAGTCTTTGTTTTAATTGCATTCAAATTGCATAGATGTTGCATTGTTTATTATTAATGTATCATATTATTATTATTATTATGTTTTTATTATTATTATTATTATTATTATTATTATTATTATTATTATTATTATTATTATTATTATTATTATTATTATTTCTAATACTATTACTATTTACTACAAAAACAAAAATAATTAAACATAAAGATTTGGAATGATAATTTCGAAGAGTCTTTACCAAAGACCATTCAACATATCTTTGGTAGCGCAAATTGCAACAGCTGCATCCAAAAACGCAGGGGTCTTCTTGTTTCACTTCTTTCATTGTTCTTCCAATCTTCACATCCTAGATAAATGTAATAATGATATCGAATATCCCGATTCTGATTTCGTTATAGATTAAATCTGGAATTATTGCAGCATCTCGATCTTTCAGAATATCATACATTTGTGAATAATAGAAGTTTAATCTTTCAAGTATTATTGCCTGATGTTCATCTGTAAATAATATGATAAATCAAAGTAATAATAAAAAATTAAATTTACCATAAAGTTCAAATTCTTTCATGGTTGTTATAGCAGAGCTTTGAATATTGTGCATTTTTATAAACTGTTAATAAATGAAGAAACATCATGTTTTAAACAATCAACAGCCAATTAAATATCGACCAATCACAATGACGCATTTCAATTGCACTGAATTTGCAATCATATGATAAATAATTAATTAAGTGATAATAAAAAATCTAAAAATTCTTTTCCTTCAATTATTGATTTAATTTCAGATATGATTTTATCAACTATACATTTATAATTATACTTTTTACTCCAAGAATTACACAGGGTTATATTTTATATATCTCAAAGCTGGAAATAATTCTGGTTCATAAAAGCATGGTATAATTCACATAATCGGCGATAGCCTTAGGTAGGGAAGAAGAAAACGACATTAAGAAATAGAATAAAAGAAGAAAAAGATTTATAGGAAAAACAGAAGAGTTAGACAAAGAGCGTCAAAAGAGATTGGATCAGAGAGCGAAACTAAATCAAAAAGTGAAACTTAATTTTTTAATCGTACAAGGTTGAGACCTTCCAGAGTGGAGTCCGATCTGAAATTGTGTGAGAATTGTAGTTGACCAACAGTGTAATTCTTTGTTGGGACTTGTGATTTTTTATAAAACAAATATACGTTGGGAGTTTGTGTTTATTGATTTTGGAACACGTGGAGTCAGAGTAACCAACGGTTGATTTTGATATCATAAAATCCAACACTTTGATCATTATAAAGTTCCAATCAAATTTTATACTGGAATGAATATTATTTATACACAATCTATTCAAGCTCAGTAGATGGAATTGGGCTCTCTGGATCAAATATACCCTCTCCCCCTGGGTAAAATTTTTTTTAAAAAAAAAAGTTCAAGGTCAAATTTTAAACAAAGACCCTGACTAATCCTATGACTTATCAAGGCCATCGAAGCAAAGGACATGACTCACGCGATGACTCATTCAAGCTCATATGACTCATCTGATGACTCATCACAATCATTTAAGCAAAGCCTTGACTTCACAAAAAAATTATTATTAAGTGATCCAGAGAGCCCTCTACTTTTTTTTCATCCCAAAAATTAATGTTCCTTTCAACGGATATGAGCTATAGATATCCTTATTATCATTATTAGTTTTAAAGATATTAACAATTGTGCCAGCGTCATATTAAGTGATCCAGAGAGCCCCTACTTTTTTCATCAAAAGTTTTCAAGGTCAAATAAAAAATATCCATCAACCTGGCAGTATTTTGACAAACACATATTGATTTATTTGAAGACTTCACTTTTATTGTTGTATTGTGTGGGCACACTTTCATTTATCTTTATATTATTAAAATTGGAAAAACCGGTTAACCGTGTAAGATAACCGGTTTACGGTTTTTTTTTAAATCTCCGGTTAACCGGTTTCGGTTTTAACCGGTTTAGATGTTCTAAGCCAAATTAATGATATTAAAACTAAGTGGCAGAAACAGATTTGAGACATTTCATTTGGACCATCTTATGCGTATCAAATTATTTTTAAGGCTTGGAAATGAAATTGCAAAAGGTTTTTAATTTTTGGAAAAATAATAAAGATATGTAATTAATCTAAAATGTAAATTCTTCGTATAAAAATAAAAAATTTTAATCTATTTCAACATAGTTTTCTTTGCATATAATGTAACTAGTTTTTCAAATTTAGGTGCATATCAGCTTTTTTTCCACACAGTGGTAAAAAAATTAAAGGGAACGCTGCTTGCCGGTAGTTTTTATACCCGTCTCGTAATTTTATTATCTCCTTATCAAATAACTTTTGATACTTTCCTCCGGCTTCCTCTTGCCGACCTAATTTGTTTGAGCAATTTATTCATTTTTTGATAGTTTATCCCAATTTAATTACTCGTCGGCTAATTCGATTACCTCTACATAATTTAATTGACCACTCGGATTTTCCATTGGCTCGTGTTTTCCATTAACTCGGGTTTTCTATTAGCTAATTAATTTTAGTCTTTTGTAATTATTTCCTTCTAGGGACCCCAATTAACTTTATTTTTATTATATTTGAACTCTTCTCATTGTTCGTTATCCGCCCGATACCAGTTTACCCCGAAAAATATTCACTTTTTTTTTGATTTTTTTTGATTAATATTTTTGTACTTTCAATTATTATTGTTGTGAATTTAATGATTTTATTAATTTTCACCTCGTTTTTGTGCCTCTCTTGTCGAACTCCAACAATTGGTGCTGTGGACATTCCAACTATATTCTTAATTGAGTTAGATGATAATAGCCAATTAACTAAATTCATTTAGGAAATCAGTAAATGCCCTATGATAGTTGACGAATTCAACTTCAGAAATATTTAACTTTAGAAATCGAGATAAAAGAAGAAATAAAAGAAAGGTATCTCCGTCCAGTATCAGTGAAACAGCCCCAACGAGTTTTTTATAATGGTAACGATAACGATCTCAAAACATTCAGATCCTTCATATGAAAGGTGTTGCATTCGACTCAAGAAAACAATATAACAATAATTATACAGCTCGCTTTGGAATATTTGATGGGGCATGTCAAATACAAATTGCAATAAAATATTAAAAATTAACTTCATATATATTTCTTTAAATAGTATGGAATAGAACTACATCGTTTGAGAGTCTTGAGAGTTTGGAGATTTTACTTTCTCGAATCCATGTATGGAGGAGAAATTGATTACACCATCAAAAGGGGGGGGGGGGGGATTTGGTTAGGCATAATAAAATTACTTTGAAATGTAATATTATGCAAAAATGAATGACCAGAATCAAAATATTATTTATTAGCTTGGTAAAACACAACTTTATATAAAATTCATTCTATTAATAATTAATAAAATTTAGTAGCAATTATAGTATATCTAAATAAAAAATAAAATATTATCAATACAATATCTTGATAAAATAAAAAATTGAAATAAGTCTACTATTTACAAACAGATCAGTAGTATGTAAAATAAATGTCCACTGAATAAACAAAATAATTAAAATAAAGTAAAAATCAATAATTAGAAGCCGAACGCAAAGCGCATTTCATGAAAATTCTCTTTGTACTTTCTAAACTTTATCCTGAGATTTCGCTGCAGTCAAATAAAATACTAAATTATTGACAAATTCCAGAGCTGTGCAATTGTCTGGAAGATTGAGGATAATACGTTTGAAGCATCTTTTGGTCGGCAGAAGAGAAAGAGCAATGAGAAAATGTTGCGACGTACTTCCGAACGAAAGAATATCAATCAAGGGGATTTTCTTTAAACATATCCTACATTTAATATCGAGAAATGATAAAAAAGACTCTTGACAAATGATAACCATTTGTTGACCAGCTAGATAATCACTATTGGAACTTGCTACACATGGGATAATTGTTGGACTGCATTGGGCATCACATAATTCTTTTAAATACTCTAGATATTGAGAATAACTATTCGCAGGATTGTTATCGGATCCAGAATCACGACTCTTTAGGAAATTGATCATGAGAGTTTTTATTTGGTTAACATTTTCTGGGATATCAATGAGACTGCGTGGGAAATAATCTGTAACTAATTGGCTTATAGTTCTATCTGTGTGCCAGAATTCTGCACATTCCGCCTGATAGGCATCAAATAAATAGGAGATTAAATTAAAAATTTGAGAGCCTGACAGACTGTAATTACCGGATTTTACGTCAGCATGTATCTGATAGCATACCAATTTCAGGATTTCTAGGCTATGTAAAGGATTTCTTTGATACCAGTCAAAGAACTTTGAAAATCTAATGGCTTGAATCCGAAAGAAAAACTTTGTGACAACATTTGTTTCAGGTAGACCTTTTCCGTCTTTAATTGTTGAATTGGATTTATTCTGTTTGATTTGCTCTTCAAATTTTGAAATCACATCACAAATTTTCAAAGATGAGTTTAAATAAATGTACTTATTCTGATCGGAATTCTGGTAGAGATAGATTGCAAACAAACAGACCTCTTTAAGGTTAAGTAGGCTTTCTGGAGGAAAAAGAGCTTGAAGCATGGAGTCGTGCATCATTTGTATTGAGCTGAGAGGGGAGAAACTAATGACGTGATAACTTCCTGATTGTACGTAAACTGGTAAACTGAATGGTAAAGAATGTGTATAAGGGTTTCTCATCGATATGGCTGTAACTTCAAATTGGCTTGGAGGCCTCGAACGACCTGCCATATTCTGAACTTGTTGAAGCTGTTCATAGCAATATGATGAATAATTTGATATTTCCTTACTCGGGTTATTATCCCTTGAAATTATTAAATACTTTTTCAATACATGCAAAACACTAGGAGAAGGGAGAAATATTGGAATCAAGATCGCAATACATTCCCACATTGCTAGAATTTCACTATGTTTCAACTGTTGATGCTCCGATTGTCTTGGGGTATCCCTCATGAATACTGCTGCTACTACTTATTAAATTATCTCCTCCACAAAACAAGGAAAATTTGATTCTTTTTGTTTGATGCATTCTCAAATCTCTTTCTAAAGAACTTTGAGATTGTTTCATCAATTGAAGATAAACTTCATCTTTTAATCCCAAATCCTGCAAACAAAGTTGAACAATGTAGGAAATTCTGTTAAATTTCTCATTTAAATGCTCTTTTTTAATACTGTAATGTTCGACACTGGCAAGTCGTTGTAAAGCTTTCCATAACTGAATAGCACCAGTTTTCAAAAAAGTGCCAGTTGTCAGGGAAACCGGTTCAATTATGTCTCCCGTAGAATGGTAGAAATGTTCCCGATGATCTGGTGAGACCAAATGGGTCAAATCTATAGATTTAGACAAATCTATATCATCAGCAGATATTGCTTGGATGCTTACTTTCAAATAATGCTGCCAAGTTCGGAATTCTGCCTCATTTGGGAGCGTTATAAAGATCGGAGTGGAATGATTTTGAGTAATAGAAAGGGTGTAATAAAAGTCTGGATAATCCTGACTGTCACTTATGTCAGAGCTAGAACTGTGGGCATCATTTTCGTTTGACTTTATCAAAGATGTCTTTCTTTCGATAGTTGAATTCACTAGGCTTCTGTATCCTGTAGGGAAAAAATCGTTCTTATTATTGAAATATATTAAGTATTTCCCAGCTAAACAGCACCAAATCTTTTTCATGTGTCCCCATTTCACTCGTGTTATCCATCCATTGTGGAGTAATTGGTTTGAATTTGCGCACATGATCAGGTGGGCTTGATGCTGAAGAATTGCCTTTTTTATTTCTCGTATCCATTCCTGTGATTGGGTTTTATTTCCTGTCGCTAAGGTATAGGTTTTCAAATTCTTAGTCGTCACTTCAAAACACCCAAGGTGGTGATCATAATTGACTTTGTCTGACTTTATAAACTCTATTTTAGACATTATCTCTATTGATATTCCTTTTACTGGTTTTTGTATAAAGAAAAAATCTTCGGGTTGAGGTTGGTGTTTGAGATTGTAAAAGAAAAGACCCTTGTTAGTGAGAATGCACCAAAAATTTGTCCAGAGTTTGAATTTTTTATTTAACTTTCTCAGTATGCCTCGTTTAATTATTTGTTTCTCCTGATTGCTTTGCGGAACTCTAAATGTAGCCTGGTTGGTTGGCTGGGCCTGTTCGGGAGATCGCAACCCAGATTGATTATTACTGAAATTGGACCCTTCGTCTGGTGGTAGACAATATTCAAGAGACACATTGGATTCACATTCGTTATTTGTATTTTGAGGTTTATTTGGTATTTCTGAATAGTGATTTTCCGGTTGTGTAGAATCATCAAGATCTAAAGGAGAAACTGGGGTAAACTTTTGTGTCAATCCAAAAGGATTTAAAGCTGATTCTCCAATTTCAAATGAACTAGACGATCCACTTGGTGGGTAATTGTTAGTTTGAGTGTAGCAGGTTGATACTTTGGCCAATCTTGGAATACCCCGAACGCATGTGTAGAATGGCAAATATTTGATCAATTCTGATATCGTATTGGAATTTTGTGTATTTGATGGAAATATGTGCTCGGTATTGAGCTTTATTTGAAGTTTTTCCCGATCTTGTGACGAATGATATGAGCGTAAGACATCAATTGGTGATGCCTAGAAAGGAAATTTATATTTAAATGCTATGAAATAAGAGAAGTAAAAATTTAAGTTTGATGTGATATTTTAATAATTAAAATAAATTCTTGTTAAAGGTTTCAGATTCCTTAAATGTTAAATATTTACTTTTTTATGTTATTCACCAGATTTCCCCATTTTTTTGAGAAAATATGACGAGTATTTATAAAAAAATGTTTTTAGGTTTTTATATTTACTTTTTAAAATTTATCTCTCCGAATTTGTAAATTATTAAGGAAAATGAACTTTTTGCTATTTATAATAGCATTTCAAGATAAAGTTCATCTTAATAATTTAATATTTGTTATCTCTATTTTCTCGACAACTCTAGAGTAGTAAAATTGAATTCAGTAGAGTTTTTGGCATTCTAAATTATTTTCTGTCTTATTTTTTTCAAATATTTTTTACATTTCTACATATCGAAGGTGTATATGGATATTTTACTGTGTTGAGTTTGTAGGGTTGCCAACTTTTGATTCGACCAAAAGCGTATTCAAATTTCTTTTAACCATATAGTAACAAAAATGACAAATAATTGCAATAAATAAAAATTGCGATAAAATAACAAAACTCTTTTAGTATAAAAAAATTCGAAATTCGAATTATAAATTTACTTACAAGTTATAGAGAGCAATAATAATCAACAATTAATAAAACTTAAACAAAATTAATAATTAATAAAATTATATTTTTTACTTTTTAATTTCTACATCTCAAAAATTAATTTTCAAAATACAGGAAATATCACATTGTAATTATGACAGTTTTTCTGGAAATTTCAAGTAAATTTAAATATGAATTTGGAAAACATTCTGCCGTTTCAATTTGGAAAGCAATTTTTTTTACACCATCGAACCAAAAATTGACGATATTTTTATCCCAGCAAGCTGAAAGCGCATTTTTTCGTATATCTATGAAAAGCGTGCGTATAACGTATACATGTTTGTGTTTTGCACGAAAAGCGTAGGTTACGCTTCAAAAGCGTACAGTTGGCAACCATATGAGTTTGTGTGTTCACTTTATTCTTTATACCAATTTCTATATAAATGATTTTATTCCATACAATACCACATGTAAGTTTGTTTATTTCTATAATATAATATCATTGATTATGTAATAGATGATTTTATTCCATGCATAAGTGTAAAATTTATTATTGATTTCAATTTTCGTTATTCAAAGTTTAACATTTAGATATAATTGAGCTTTTTTGAAATTGAAAGATTTAATTAATTGTTTTCCTTGAGAAATGTTATTTTGCTTGAATATTTTTTTTAATGAATTAATTTATTATGCTAAGGAATTAATATATTAAGAATTTTGCTCTTAAAACTCAGGAAGAAGTTTTTAGTGTAATTCAAACTTATGATAATGCTTTGAATGCAAACCAAAAAGGGAAAAATACAATAAATGAAAATTATATCATCAGAAACATTGCTCATGAAATGACTGGCAAAGCCAAATCCGTTGATATTTCAAAAGATGATGAAATAAATGCTACCTCAAATGAATTAGTACAGGAAATTATAAATGAGGTTGAAATATATATGGTATTCAAGGAATAGCAAATAACAAATGACGTAATTAAGATCCGTTCAAGATTTATCATGTGTATTAAGGGTAGCAGGTATTAAAATTGGTAAAAACCTTTAATCATAAACAAGTCAATTGTACATTTTTTACTTTAGTTTAGTATATGGTTTCTTGTTTCGGGCAATCAACCAGGCTACTTCAGAGCTAGCCTTTGACGCTGATCAAAGATACCTAACAAGTTTCTGTATGTAGTTCATCTGACTCCCAATTTTATCAATTTAATAATTGAACTTAAAATATATTAAATTAATTAAATTAAAATCACTGTTTTTTCAAAAATCAGATTCAATATAAAAAAACAATTAATGAGGCATTCAACTTCCCAAATATTAAATCCTGTCAGAACCAATAAAGAAAATATGCCAGACATTCAAGAAACTGAAGTCTTCGTTTTCTTAGCTATCAACAATCTCTTTACAATCACCAGATCAAGTGTCCGTGCTTTCGTTGGTGCATTGACTACTGGAGCAGATATATCAATTATTTATTTCAATGTTCTTTTGAATAAAATCTTTATTCGAATTAGTTGTATGTCTCTGCACTTTCCAATCTTTGTCTTTTGACATACGTTTCTAAATTTACAAAGTATTCTCGCGGTTTGAAAGACAGATGTGAATGCAAATTATCTAAATGTTTCTTCAATTGACTTTTTTTAAGGATTCTGAAGTCAATACTTTCAAACATATAGCAAACTGTCTTTTCTTTGTACCGTTGTCTTCTATTTGTGTAAAACCATAATTAAGGAATTCTTTCTAGTATGTTCTTTTCCTATTTGAAGGGTAAAAGGACTAGAGCAAAAAAACAAATTTAAAAAAATTAAATTAAATTTTCAATATCTATTTAAATAATAAAGATAGGATAAATCAAATAAATATATTAAAACAAAATGCAATAGAAAAGAGTAAAATTCAAACTTTATTTTTTAAAATGCATTATTAGAAAATATTATATCGTTTTTTGTTTATTTATTTTTTAAAAAATGAAATAAATTTTGTACTACGTTCAAACGTTAAGAAAGTCAATTTTATACTGCTTATTTTCGAATTTATAGAAGGAGACTTGTTATGTACCAAACATAATAACAATCGAAATTTACGATACTATAGCAGGTTTATAAAATAGAAAATTTGAAAAATACCCATATCACCCCAAATAATTTTCTTTTTACCCCATTTATGGTAATATAGCACGGTTCCCCAATCTCTGGCTTAACTCAACACTTGTGTTATGTTATTCAGTAGAGAAAAGTGTTGTAGAAAACCAGTCTAGTCACCTGTAACAATAGCTGTTTCGCGACAGCTTGGATGTTCATATGTTATAAAAATTAAACAAAAGTTCTGACAATGGTCATAGAAAGACATGCCAATTAATTATTTTTAGTTTTTAAATGTTTTACAAAATTTTAGCGAGAATAAAGTCAATGCATCAACTAGCAGGCTGATAAAAGAAAAGAAAACCCAATAAAAGCGCGTTTCTAACTGATTAGTTCCTTAAAAATGAGTCAGATGAATTGTAATTATCAAAATATCCAAGGAAAGTTGTTATATCGAATTAAACTAAAACTGAACTGATATTGGGATATAATAACGTCCGGGAATTAGCCCTCAGCGAGTAGTTTTATTTTCACATAAAAGTCATAAATATTCCCTTATTAAAAATTAAGTCAAAAATGAAGAAACTGTTCATAATTTATGGCAATATTCAAAAAAACATTTATTCTGACAATGACAAGCATCTGATAAAATTGACGGGCTGCTATTATCCAATCAAAATGTAAATTACGGAGGCATGACAAATCAAAACTGACAAAATTTTTCAATTTTTAGGGAATTACGTTTTATTAACAATTTGAAACGGAAGCATTTTTATCAAGCCACATAAAGCATCACAAATAAAGGCAAATAAGAATTCATTTGGGTACTTCCGTGTTATCTTACCCCCAAAAATTAAATTATAAAATACAATTAAAATAACAATATAAAAAATGAGAGAATACATTATTGATGACGTTATTGAACATTATTGAACATGAATTTATTAAGGCTATCTGTGATTTATGTGATTATGTGATTGTGAGTTTATGTGGTGCAAAGGTGTTCTAAGCAACAGTGCCGATGTGTTCGACACTATTCTCAACGACATTGTGGTTTTCTGGCCACCTGGATGACCATTTATAAACTTTTTACAAGCATTTGCTGAGTTTGTAACTGTGATTTAGAAAATAAATATAATAATTATATGTGTTCTTTTTTAATTTAATTTTTGGGGGTAAGATAACGTGTAAGTACCTTCATTTGTTTTAATTATATTATACTAATCAACGATTTGAGATATTTTTATGCTAGCAAAGCTCTGTAACATTATCAATTTCCTTTGAACCGTTTTACTTTATGTTAATGTTTTACTAGATATAGGTACTTATAATTTTATACCACAACCAAATATTATCACTGAAAAAATAAATGATAAAGTCAAGCGTTTTCAAGATTGCTAAAATAGCTGGTTATCGCGATACAGCCGTCAGAAAAATACTTGAAGAATGTCAAGAAATGTAATGAAAACATGTGACAAACTGGACTTAATAAATTTTAAATGATATTGTCAGAAATGTTTGGAAAAATCTATTAGAACTGTGACTAGAAATACACCAACCGGCAATTGATTATCATCGAATGGACATTGATTTGCATTTTTAATAATATAAATATTAACTTACCTATAATAAATGTGTGTGTGTCTGTCATAACCAGATGTGAGGTTGTCAGATATATATAGTTTTTGCACATTTTATTCCTAATATTACAGTTTTTTTTTATTAAAGCACTGTAGCTTTTTCTTGAGTCAATTAACTTTTATGACCACTTAATTGGTATCGTTTTGATTCAACCAGAGCTTCGATGTTTGGTTTAATTTCTTGTGACGAAACCAGTCTCAGTGTTGCTTGCAAATATTTATCAGACAACCTTGACCTTAACACAGATTTTTTAATCTTTATTGAAGAAAAAAACTGTTCACAGATGTAGAAATTTCCAAAAATTGCTAAAATCCTTGCATTAGCACAAATAATTTCGGAAATTTATTTTCAGGAAAAAAATGATAAATATCTGGAATGCCAACATCTGCATACTTTTGCTTCAAAATCGTGTCACATTGAAGATCAACTAATTCCATCTGCATGTCATCAACATTGTCAACTCCTAGGTATGTGTATATGTTTTCTTTGTTAATTAATTTTATTTCTTCATTGTATATCTCAACTTTTGAATTTTTGTCCTTTGAGTCCCTAAAATATCCCCATTTTGCTGGTTTGAATATTATGTTAGCCTGCTTTACTAGTTTTTCTATTGTTCCGAAAAAGCATTTGCAGGGCTTTTGCTGAGTTGGCAATAATCACTAGGTCGTCTGCATATGCTAAGATATTTACCTCTTGACCAGCGATTATTGTCCGTTACTTCATTTTTGTGATTGCCTGAATTGTGTACTGTGTGCATAAACTGAAAAGGGTCATTGATAATGGGCAACCTTTTACAATTTTTATTCTTCCGGATTTGTTCTTTCAACTTTTACGTTTTCTTTGTAGAATTCCTTTAGTAGTTCTATTGTTTCTAAGTCCAGTCACATTATTCCCTAATGTGTGCCAAATGACAGGAAATGGAATGCTTCCAAAGGCATCGGTCAAATCCAGAAATGCCAAGTGAAATTCTTCATATTTATACTTTAACCGGTTGGACTTTTCCATTAGAGCTTGGATAGTATAATCGTGCTCGTCGCAACCGTTGGCTTTATCTACTGTCTTTTGCCATGTTGATATTAACTTTCCTCCATTTGCCCATTTCAATATTCTGACATTCGTAATCTTTATAAACAACAGATAACTGGTTGGTAATATTGCTATTGGTTTCCATTTAGCCGGATTGTTGCTTTCTTCTTTTTCCCTGGTTTGATTATTAGTGTTGTGCCAAAGTCTTTCCATATTTCAGGAATAACATAGGTTCTTTTGACATAATTAAATATGTCGAATATAACCTAGTCTTCCATCCAAATTTTTCATTTAATGACAGGGATATTATCTTCTTCAGGTGCTGAATCGCTAGTCTTTCTTATTGTTGTTTCTATTTCTTTGAAGCTAATTTTTGGCTGTGTTGTCTAATCCTAATGGTGATCATTATATTTTATTTTACATTCTTCTGTAATTGGAACTCCTTTGATAAAATAGGCGTCCAGTATGTGTTTTTCTGGGTATGTTGGCGCCGATTCGTTTTTGTATATTTCTTTGATATAACCTTTGCAGTTGATATGGGCATTTTGTGATTTTCATTTTCCCATTTCTTCATGTTCTTTGTTTCGGGATTATTAGATTATATGCCTCTGTGAACCATTTGAGGGTAGTGTTAATATCCAATTGAAGTAAACTAAGCTTTTGCAATATATCCTGAATTTGTTTATTTGGGTTCTGCTGTTTTTTAATTTCTTTAGTTCTTCTATAATTTGGTTTTCTATTATGTTTCTTATTTTCATTGAATCTAGTGTCTGGTATTCTATTCTATTTGGTTCATTTAGAAAGTTCTCAATGTATTGTAGGACATATATGCCATAATCGAAGTCATTTGGTTATTTTGGATATATCCTTTGCTCCAATTTTTTAAATTGCACTCTTTCCTCGATCGTATTTTCCAGGAATTTTTCTAGTTTGGCTTTTAGATTATATTTTTGCAAAGATGTCAATTTACTGTCAGCAAGGTAGACAATCCAATGACATTTGTTCCAATGAATAAGCCAAACTATTTGTTCCCATCCAAAAAGGGTGTCAATTGTTATTTCATTGTGAAAGGGCCTGAGATTTCTTTATTAGGTGTTTTGTGAGTTTTTGTTAAATGTATCTAATATTGTTTTCTTGATTTTTTCTTTCTCGCAATAGATTTTTCAGGTAGACTTCGATTGAAGCCTGTGACAGTCAACTACTTTGGCTTGGAATGTCTCTGTGGTACAGTTTGTCTTCTTTTAAGAGCCGATTCTTCTTCATCTGATGACAATTTAATAAATGTCCTGTCTCTTTTCTTTGCTTTTTCATTGGTTTTATTAAATATTCCTCATTTGCTATCATGTCGCTTTTTTATCCTTCGATGTCGGCTCTTCCACTTTCCAACTTTTGCCCAGGGTCATAGTTTTATAACATCCTGGCGACATAAACTAAACGGACAAGATCCGTTAAAGACTGGTCATTGGTATATAATATATATATTTTCTTTTGCATTGACATTATATTTTTAATAATATATATACTATATATATTATTAAAAATATAATGTCAATGCAAAAGAATATATATATATATATATATATATATATATATATCATATTTGTCATTTATTAAGTTCGTGAAACATCTGTCCATCAATAAATAAATGACATGACGAACCTATTCAATAGCATTCAAAAGGGATGTATTAGCATATATAAATCTCGGATATTCGCCTTACAAGGTAGCTCAGCATTTTTCAACTCGTCATGTTTACTTATGATTCTTCAATGTCTTATCAATGGGAAAAGAATAAAGATAAAATCCAATTAGCTGGAGCTGCTAAGCATAGATGTGATGGCGGTGGTAGGAAGCCAAAATTTGATGCTTTAGAGCAACTTATTGCTGATGAAATTATTGATTTACGGATTCAAAATATTAAAGTAACTAGATCATGATAGAGACTTGGAATTGGCATCCGACAATAACATTGAACTACTTGCATCAGGGCGGTGGGTTGACGGTTTTATGAATCAAAACAGTTTTACTTTGCGTCACATGGCAAATCTTACAACCTTGACTGAAAGTCAAATAATTCAACCAGCTGTTGATTATTTAAAATATCTGCGGCATCGGATTCAACATATAAATATTTTCAAAACTGTTTTTATGGATGAAAGCGCAGTTTACTTTGAAGATATTAGAGCCCAAACTGTTGATCTTCGAGGTAGAATACATGTTGTTGTGAGAAGTACTGTCTGTATTGGTTGTAGTAAGGCGTCGCCTTTAGTTATTCATAAATCAAACGCAAATACCGGGATTTCGCGACAAAGTGGTCCTATTTTATACACGACGCAAGAAATACTTGTTATGTGAATATTTTTCATTAATAAATTTTTGACTTTCTTTGTCTTCTTTTATGAGCCGATTCTTCTTCATCTGATGACACTGTAATAAATGTCCTGTCTCTTTTCTTTGCTTTTTCATTGGTTTTATTAAATATTTCTCATTTGCTATCACGTCGCTTTTTTATCCTTTGATGTCGTTTTCAAAATTTGATCATTTCTTGGATCGATACAATATTTCCTTTAATTGACCCTTCAACAGGAAAATGCATAGTTTTCGATTCATGTAGAGCGCATATTGCACAAAAGGTAAAATAACACTGCAGAAAAAGGAAGATTGAGTTAATTGATATCTGGTGGAATGACCCCTTATTTGCAAGCAGGTGATATTGGAATATTTAAAATATTAACGATAATATATCAAAGATCATAAATACATGGAAAAATTGTGACCAAATGGAATATACGAAGGGTGGTAATCCGGTGCGCCAAACCGGGACGTATGGTAACCCTACTCATAGACCACACATCAGTACCACATATTCGGGTGCTAGCGCAAAAGCAAGTCAACGATTGTACGGGGTTCGGGCGTTGGCATAACGACAAGTTCAATTCAGTCGCACCGGTGCGGGCGTGAGCGTGAAGTGGTTAATAGTTGTTTTAATAATATTGGAAAATTCTTGAATATATGAAAGTAATTATTATAAATAAAAATATTAATTTCAACAATCTTAATAATAATAATAAAATAATTATTTTAAGAAATTTTCAGTAAAGTTTAGTAGAGAATAATTTCTCCAGATTTCTTTAAAATTTAGCATTTTTTGAATTATATAATACATCAATCATAATTATTATCTTATATCCAGGAACGAACGGATTAATAAATTCTCTCGTGAGTTCTTTGGAGAATGCGTTATTCATTTTATTTTCAAATGCAAGTTTATTATTTACTTATATTCTTTACCGCTAATTGACCGGATAAAAGAAAATATAAATTTCAATAGGTAGTAAGGTCTCGGATCAGATATTTGATTTCGCGCTGATCCGTATCAGTTTAATCAAAGGCTATAGAAACGAAAATCAGACTAAATAAATGAAATATTAATTAAATTGTTAAATTGTTTGATAATGAGGGTTTGATGTTAGAATAAATTGTTTAGGAGCGGGAAATATATTTTCAAATTCTAAATATCTATTTTCATTTATTAAATAATAAATATTTGTTAATATGTTAATAAATTAATCAGAAATTCAAATTGTATATGTTACAGTGAATTTGTATTACCAGTGAGAATATATTTTCACTAATGTTTCAGTGAATTGCGTGCTTTTTTGTTTTCATTTGTGTCAACCGCTCCAGATATTTCTAGTCTGTAGACTACCCGAGTTAAAAGTTTAAATTTCACAGGATATACAACAAGCTCAATAAAACTTTGAATGATATATTAATTTATTTTGAACTTACACATTAAATATAATTACATATTTAGAAAAATTAAAAAACTTTTAAAAACACTTCGCAGCTAGATGAAAGAAGAGCGACACATCGACACTTAGGGTCAAATATTTCCATGCGGCGAATTCTCGCTTGTCAATGAATACAAACTCACTAAATGTAACCAGTGAATTTGTACCTTCATTGTTAAATATACATTCACTGACCGGCTTAGCGAAAATATATTTGCACCAGTGAAAATATATTCTCACTGGTAATACAAATTCACTGTAACATATATATTAGAACAGCGTTACCCAACCCAAAAAGTACTGCGGACCAAAAAACTATCTATTCTTTATACACGGACCTTTATTAGTTTGCCGTTTGCAGAAAGATTAGAACATTTTGAGAGCTTGTTGTTGCTCTGGCGATCTCCCGTGTGCCAAGCGGAATTAACGCCCACTGTGAAAATGTCACATTTAAACAAGCAAACACAGTACAACCCTGATGAATTTATATACCCGACTGACTGCAAAACACATCAACGGCGTTCAACGTACAACACTGTTTCACCTTCCCCTTATATGCATTTTATAGTCAAAGAAATATAAATATTTAAAAATTGGAATTTTAATGTATTAAAGTTTAATGGCTCTGTTGTTATACCTCAAATATTTATATTTATAAAACTTTTAAAACAATTTTATTTTTTTAGTAAATACCGAAAATATGCGCATTGTGATTTTATATATATATAAATTCTGATATTATAAAAAAATTAAAAATAAGTACAGAACAGAATATTAAAAAATTATATTTGTAATACGCTTACGCGGGCCAATTATATTTTTTCGCGGCCAATATTGGGTCGCGGACCAGCGGTTGAGAAATAGGGTATTAGAACATTCTCTTATGATTTTTTTTTAAATATATTCATAAACTTAACAAGATTAAAAATACAATTCATTAAATCAATCAAACAACTTACTTAAACATACTACTCACATTCAACATGTCGCAAGGGTACTGATCATTTAATACTTTTATTTGAATGATTATTTAGGCAAATTTAATTAAATATTTTTTTGAAAATCGGGTGACCCATATCAGAGCGTCGCCCTGAATTTAATTATTTTTTAAAAATTATGGATCCACAGACATTTCGCATATAAACAATTTCACATAAAAATAACAACAAAAGTTCTTAAATGTTTGATAAAATAAAATTTTTAATCATTATTTTTAATCATTGCCTATCTTGTTTTGGAATATATGCGATATTGTTCTCTATCAATCTCACAATTCTATGCAAATAAAGAATTGTCTCACATTGCTTTTAATAAAGGCTATAGGATCGCACGATCTCACTTATCCGAGAATTGTTTGTTAAAAAAAGCTTTCTTTATTGGATGCCTAGCCCACGTGTGCCCTCTAAACAATTGTTCTATCGATATCTTATTTTCGCTTCATTCTTTCTAATGAACTCGAAAAACTTCTAAATACTTGTGTGGTTTGATTGAATAGCACTTTGAAGGCGGGAGTGCCAACCTTCAACTACGTTATTAGTCCTTCGAAATCACTGAGTTAAAGCAATTCCAGGTTGTATGACTATACATAGGTGTAACATCAATCCATTCATTATTATGTTTAAAAAGGTATATATAATTCCTTCCATAAAAATGTATAAAACTTGTCGTTTCAGGTGGGCAATGCTCTGCTAAATTCTTGAAAAAACTTAATATGTCCTCTTCAGGAACAAATGGTATAGCTATGAATTAAACAATTAAACATGCACATCTGTGTTTTGGGCTTCACGATACTTTACTGATAATCCACAGTCCTCTACTTTTCTCCACAAAGATTAATAAAAATGAACAAAGAACCTTTAATAATGGATCGAGGAAGGTTATTTCGAAAGGCATTAATTACAGAAATTTCAAAATCTTCCATTATAGTTTCTGGCATAAGACTAATATTCAGATTCGCAGAAGTTTCTATTAAGCGAGTATAGATTTTTTTATAAGCAGCCTGAGTTGTGCGCAGACATAAAACGTAGACACATGGGAAAGTATATCCATGAATATCAAAATGAACATTATATAATTGAAAATATTCTTGGAACGGTATCAAAAGTTACATTCTCGGATATCTGATTACTTCGAGATAATGACCGCAGCCCAGTGACAGAATTGAAAATAAGCACTATAGAAATTATTAACTCCTGAATCGAACCTTAAAAATATACCTCCAGAAATAGTTTGATCATATGTAGAAGTAAATAAACTTGTTTCAGCATATGCTGGAAGGCTTGGTCTCCAAGAGTTTTGAGTCCTATTAACCATCCTTGAAAGAGATATTGTTTCACTTATATTCAGAATTACATCAAGACTCTCAACTCCACAAAGAGTTTCTTGCTATAAGAGAAGATAGCCGAGCATTTGGCTTAGCTCTAGTCGAGTTCTTGATTTGAGTGGTTAGTGTAATTACTATTGAAGCAGAGAAATCGCCCATATGTATTTGTGGAGTTGATTTAAAAATAGTTACTCCGTTATCAAGGTCATAATTCGTAACGATTCTTGCTTTGCAGACGTTTCTTTTAGTGCAAAGCCAATATATCCATTATATAACTTTCAAAAGCCTTTTCTCTGTCGGTATTTATTATTCTAAGAGCCCCACCTTTTAATATCCATTAATTTATTATTGATAGTGACAGTTCTTTCATCTTGGGAATTAATGACCAGTAATGACATACATTTACTATGTTAATCAAGTATTGCCAATATAAATTCTATGATGTAAATATGATTTCCGAATGGTCCACAAAATCTATAAATAATAATTCTACCTCATCTGATACTCTATTATCTTCTTTTATTTTTTCAGTTAATACTTTTTTCTTTTGACAATTCTCGCAACTTTGTATTACTTCTTTCATAGCAAAATTCACTTCAATATATTTTTCCTCTTTTCTACATCCTGCGTACCGTAACCTTTTATGATAATTGAAATTAAATTCTTCACTTCTGGTTTCTGGTAGTCATATCTTATTGTTACCAGTTTTACTATGCCATTCTCAATGTAGAATTTAAAATACTTAATTCTGTTGTATATTTCCGTTTATTTTTGCTATACATTTTCACTATCAGAGACCATTATTGATAAGATTTTTCAGTTTGCAAATTTTTGGATAATGATGCATCATTTGACACTGAACGCATGTTGCACATTCACCTCTTGCCGTGACATCAGTATTCACATGAACTTTACCTCATCTATACGATAAATCGATATCTACACTACTTAAATAACTCATCCGTGTTTGAAATTCAGGAGTCAGGTCTTTCTTGATTTTCATTCTGAAGGTTATGGCTTTGTGATCTGTTCTTAACGTAAATCGTTTACATATAAATATTGCTTAAAGTGGCTTGTAAAAATGTAAATAACAAGCAGTTCTTTTCTTGTGATAAAATATCCAAGTTCATGTTTGCTCTTTGCATGTGAGCCATAAACTATGAAATTCTCTTTGCTACTTTCTTGTATTTGCCTGAGCACATCTCCAGTTCTATCAAAGCTTAATAGAAGTATTTGGAAATTATGTATATGCTAAAAGGGTATAAGAGCTTAATTTGTCTTTTAAACTTTCGAAACGACTTTCACATTCTTCTGTCTACACTAGTTTTTTCTGATTGGTTCCACATATGTTTTCCAATGGTTTGGCATATTTAGTATAATCTTGAATGAATTTTCTGTAATAATTTGCGAGGCCTAAGAAGCAACCTAATTTTTTAAAACATTTTTTCTTCAATTGATTTTATTTTATCAGGATCAGTTTTGTTGGGTTATTGAGTTGGTGATAATTTTAAATGTTACTCTGACTCCAAGCGTGTCTTTATACGATTCACAAGTAGCACTTGACAATATAAATCTTTATTGATAATCACAAATAAACTTTCTCTTTACACTGGCAATAAATTCAACACTCTGCTTGGTGACTATACAATGCTTATTACAACACTCGGTGAGGAATAGCACTTGTGTACGACACCGGATTAAAAGATCACAAATTACTGATTGGTTTCTAAACTGGGATTTTGAGCTGGTTGTTTTCCTTGACTTTCTTCACAACTTTATTCAAATAATCAAATAACTTCTTTTCGTTTTATTTTTCAACTAATTCTTTTCTTCAACTCTTCTACAATAATTATTCTCCACAATTATTTCCTTTACAATTATTTTTGACAATCGTTTGTCCAACAACGTTTCGTCCAACGTTTAATTTTCTCCAATAGTTTTATCTCTCAAATCGTATCTCAAATCGTCTTCCAAATTGTCTCAATGTCGCGTCACTTTTGTCTCTAATTTTATTCTAATTTCATGTCTACCAGTTTTCCCTTATATAGTTTGCTTCTCTTATGGCACTCCAGATAATCAAATGTTTTTCCATTTTCTTTCTCCTGCTTTCCCCGACTGTCCCATTTTTATCGCTGACAGCTGTCAAGTTGTTTTCCCTTTTCCCCTTTTTTGTTTGACCGCCTTTTACCATCAATTCTGTTATCACTGACACGCTGTCGAAATAAGGATATTGTTGTTTTCCTTTTTCCCCGATTTCAAAATTCCTTTTCCTTTTTGTACTAATTAATTAGTACTGACCTTGGTTTTTATTTTCCTGTTTGATTCCTTATTTTTCCTTTATCTTTCTCATTTTTAATTTCTTTTCACTTCCGTTTTCTTTTCTGAGTTTCTATAGATCGTCCCGTTTGTCATGATGATCTTCCCCCAGGTAATTTTATTTATTTATTTGTAAATTGTTATTTAGGTATCCTCAAGAGTTTTAACACCTTTTTTAATAATATGTCCAATAAATTTGATTTCGGTTTTTCTAAAAGAACACTTTGGTGGGCTTATTTTTAATTGTTTTTTATTTTCTGAAAAACTCGCTAGTAGATGGAAGTGTTCTACGATGAACCACGCCCACTAGAAAATATCTAGATCAAATCAGAATTTTATATATACAAAAAATGCATGGTTTCGATGGATATGAGCTCCAAAGTCTCTAAATTAAAATGTAGATCACGCCATAATATAACAACTTCTATATATTATGAAAGTCAAACCACTTATATTAAAGAATGAAAATCGTATTCTTAAACACGTGGCGAGACAGTGAATGTAGAAATCAGAATTAGCCACTTTATCATAGAATTAAATTCTTATATATAAATAATGTAGGCCAACTCAAAAAACTTAGAAAAATTTTCTAAAAAATCAATAAATTAGGATTCTTCTTTTGTCTCACTATGTATTAAAGAAAAGAATTTTAAATTGATAATATAAGAGTGGCCTGACTTTCCTAATATTATGGTGTGACTTACATATTTATTTAGATACTTTGGAGCTAATTTCCATTGAAGCCATGCATTTTTTGTATATACACACCATATATTTTGTGACTTACATAAAATCCTGAGCTGACCTAGATATTTTCTATGGGGAAGTAAGATTGTTTCTAACATCATTTTTATCATAAGTTGAATTTCTTTCATAATGCTTTTGTTCCAATTCTCTACCGAAACAATTCAAATAACCGAATACTGCTTGATATTCATGTTTGATATTCATGTTTGATATTCATGTTTGCACTTAATTAATAATAAATTTGTTTTTTATAAATTTCCTAATCAAGTTTTATTTTCTTTCTATTCTACATAAAAATTTATCCGCATTATTTAAAGTGAAATCCCAACTACATGTCAGATTTGCAGCGTATAATAGTACATTGTCAATCAGAACAAAGTACGAAGAAATTGAATTCGACACGAGCAGTCAAAGAGAATTAAAACAAAAACATGAGTAAGCATATTTGCATATAAAATTTGTTAGGCCTAATATATTTGCTCACTGACGAGAAGGAGTGAATGCATATCGATTTATTGAAATTTCCAACCAATCACAGCGCAGACAAGATTCCATTTTTGATTGCACGATAATTTCATTTCAAAGTCCATTTTTAGTCGGACTTATTTTAAAGGTATAAAAAAATCAAAGTTATTGATTAATTAAGATCAAGATCTAAATGAGATAATATCTTATAATAAAAATATATAACGTTATTTTATAAAAATTAAATTATTAATAATGGATTTGAAAATTGATTTATTAATTAGTAGCTTAATTAGTGGAATAATGCAATTAAAAATATAATAATTGATTTTTTTAGAATTTATTAGACTCGTTATTACTGAATTTTTATTACCAACCTGACTAGCACTAGAAGCAATACTTGTATTAATTGTGTAATGCATGGGAGGATCCTTCAACAATTTCCTACAAAGAGGATCGGGAGAAGTTGATTGAGAAGTCGAATTATAACTTGTCATTTTAATTGGCTGACGATGAAGTCGTGTTGTTTTTCTTGGGCTTTTAATCACAATCTCAGGAGATAAAATACTTCCTTTTAGATCTTCAGGAAGAAATATTGGCTCATTTAGATGATTTGTGAAGAAAGTATCAGTGGATCTGTTTTGATAATCTGAATCTTCCGATGGTAAAATCTTTTTGCGTGAAATATGAATTTGTGGAGGCTGCTCAAAATGTTCAGGAGCATTTAAATCAATATTTGAATCACTGCTATATGATTCCAAAGATGTCGTGTTTTCTAAACCGGATATTCTAAATTCATCATTGTCTTGGTTGATGGAAAAATCATCAAGAGAATCAAACAAAGTAGTATAGCATCGAGAACTGAGTCCGTTGGAATCTGCTATGCTGAATCTAATTCCATCGACATTGATAGTCTCTTCTTCAACAAGGTCTTCGGATTTTGCTAATTTAATGTGTCGGATTTTTCGCATTAAGAAATTTAAATGATTTTGTAAAGATTTTTTCATTATTTTTAATTGTTGGTTTTCCTTTTCTAATTCTTGGAGTTTCTGTTTATA
Organism: Schmidtea polychroa; assembly: GCA_959609185.1. NCBI lineage: Eukaryota > Metazoa > Platyhelminthes > Tricladida > Dugesiidae > Schmidtea > Schmidtea polychroa. Next base: position 34,454 of record CAUHTR010000548.1, on the reverse strand, counting down.
AAAATCATCCATTAACAATTTTCCTTTGTCAATGGCATCATTATCAGTCAAATTATCAGCTGGAAATTTAGAATCCATTGACTCCATATTTAATATAATAAAAAAATAATATAAAAATAATATCTTGCGTATTTCTACATCCCTTGATTTGTTCTTATCGAATTGCACAATGAGTATAGTTGTATTTTGGCAGTTTAAATTTATCCCCAAGCAAGGTCAGAAGGAATGAAATATTAATAATTTCAACATGAATTGACATACAAACTTTCAATACATACTCGTACATACTCGTAGTTTAAATGACAACATATACACACAATAACGGCGAGGTATTAATTCGGCATAGTACAGATAAAAAAATCTAGTTATTATTAGATTTAAAATCATGGTAACATTTATTTTGTAGTAAACATTGAAAAACTGATAATAAAAATATTTATAAAAATATCAATTTTGTTTATTCAACTAAAATAAAAACACTTATTCACATAAAAATAAATTAATAAATGAAATTAATTGTTTTTAAGTACTTTGTTGTTTAAATGAATCATTTTAATCTAAAGTAGCTAAGTTACATGTAAAATTTATGAAATATATTTTTGGTATAAATTTTAATAAATTGAAAATGGTAGTATATTAACTATTATTTAAATTATTTTTTAAAAATTAATTTTTAATTTATATTTAAAATTATTGGTTTATATAATATTTTGTAAGGTTTTAATTTATTATTAATACTATTAATTAATAATTAGAAAGAAATTACTTATTTCTTTAAATGCACAATTTGAAAAAAGTTTTAGCTATCACTTTGAGAATATGCAATTCATTTATTTGAAATTTCTGTAAAAGCAATTCAAAATTAAACTTATTTATTTATAGATCTGTATAAAGAGTATATATTATGACACGCGATCTGAATCATATTACATCATTAAATCAACTGCAGGCATGATGTGTGTTCTACCGAGTATGATTGATTTCTAATTTGAATTCTAATTTTGTGTGTCGAATAAAACTAGTTCTAATTAATTATTTATAATTTACTATTTTTCACTTTTTTTGATTAGTTTAGATATTGATGTTTCAATAAATGATGTAAGTAAGATTTTTAATATTGCATTCAAATTATTTTATTCTAATATTTCAATTTCATGATTTTCACTTTAATTAATTTGATTAATTAAATTGTTTATGATAAAATGAATAAATTAAATTGCTTTTAACCGAAAACATTTTTGATAGTTTGAATTAGTTTTGGTTTTTAAAATCTAATAATACAACTTTTTGCATATATTTCATTAATATTATTAATTATAAATAGTTATTTGTATTATAGGGAGTATTTTTTTTTAATGAAAATATTTTCTAATTCGTAAAAGGAAATAAATTTAGTAATTGAAGTTATTTAAAAATAATATATTAATTTATCTTAATCAGAAGCTGCCTCAGGATCGTTTTGAGGTGAGGGAAAATAAAATTTCGATAATAACTTACATTTCAAATTATTTTTCTGATTCCATTTTTACAAGTTAGAGTGAAAAATATTTAATGTTAAGCAAATTTCAATACAATTTATATTCTTAATGAATCTATTAAAAACTTTTTAAATAGTCAAATTGGAGCAATGCTTACCACCCCCTTACCAACCCTCAATACCACTCTCACGCAACCTTTTCAAGACTCCCTAGACTGTAATTTTCAATTATTTGTAAATCTATATCAGATGTTTGATTTGAACTTCAAAAAAGTCTATGAAAAATGAATTTGGAAGGAAAACTACCCTTCGTTGAAAGCAAAGTCCTTAAAAATAGTTTTTTAGTTTCATATTATATTGTTTTAGTGTAAAACTATCATATATAGCAGATGAAAGTAAAATTACCAAAAAGAAAGATTGAACTTTATAACATTACAGTTATTTATTAATCATTTTTAATTACAATCTAATAATATTTATGATAATAATAATTAAATTAAAACTTATTCCATGAATTTGGCCAGTGACGGATTTTGATTGGGTTATGTGGGAGTGGGGTGAAAAGAATTTGAAGAAGGAACACTTTAATGATAGACATTCTAAATACTTAATGCTGTTATCTAATATACATGTGATTTCTCTTACTTATTTGTTATCGAGTGTTCTGAGGCTACTAAAGATGTATCTGTCCAGCAGAACCATAATTTATCATTTACTGGGTATTTGTAGGAGGGGCAGTTCACACCCTTGGATAAATAACTAAATCCGCCACTGAATTTGAACCGAAAAGTATGTGTTTAATGTTTTAAGCTCATAATTTCTGGTAAATTCATAATAAAAGATTAGTCACTGTAACTATTTGAAACGCATAAAAATAAAATATCAATAAATTTTAACAAAAATTTTAACAAAAATTTTGGAATTTTAGCGCTGAGTTAATTTGAATAATATTAAATAATAAATTTTATTCGTGCTAATAAGAATTATATTTATATGTAAATATTGTAAACCACTGTTTATACTAATACGTGAATTGATATTATTTATTTTGGAATTTTCATTGTAAATATTTACCTTTTTACCATGAGTTCTCAAAATGAGCCTTACCTATTCCAAAAGGAATACCGGACAATGTAGTTAAAAGAAAGGATGTAGAATTTTAATAATTTTTCATCTATATTTCCAAAAAGAATGAAATTTCTTGTGATATTATATTTTAAGTAAGAAATGATGAATCCTTTTTCTTTTTTAAGCCAGTTTGCTTTGAAGCTAATCATTCCATTTGTTACAATTTATGATTGAAAATAAGAACGATTTGGAACTCCTACCTCATTGGACAAAACATTGAACCAATTGAAGTCGTTTAAACTTTTAAAACTATTCTGCGATCCAATTATCTTTGAAAATTGGTTTTTAAGGATAAAATGCTAATTTTAAATTTAAAAAAAATCTATTTTATATCACTTAATAATTTATTTTAAAGAGGACTAACAATAGGCGTTAAAGAATCTTTATAATTTTGTTATTTCCTATCGTCATTATTCACTTTATAATGAACCTTCGAACACAGTTTTAATTAAAGTCTAGCTAAAATCGAGGGTTTATAGTCCAGACGTAGTAAAAAGATATCGTGTTTGTAAAATGCAGACGAATTATCACTCTTTCTATTTTTTACTCAATCAAACTTACCTATATGAGAAATAAACGGGAGAGAAGAGATGATGGGATTAAATGGAAAGCTAGATAAAGACGATATTGTTTTGTACAAATATAAACTGTATAGTGAAAAAGAAACGTATTGATATGAAAGTCTTCTTTAACAAAAGAAACAGGGTTTATACTGATTTGACAAAATTTCAAAATGCATGGAAATCATAAAATTTACATAATTCATGAGTCATGTAACACAGAAAATAATTCTGCTCTTAAAGGAAATGTGTGTTTTCTTTACAAATATTTTTCATGTATTTCTAATTAAAAATTTGAAATTTTTTCCTATAAAAATCTTTAGGCGGAAATAAAATTGTTCTTAGTTTCACATAATACTAGAATGATTTGTTGTTTTTTTACAAAAAAATAACCGCCAAATGTTATTTAGAACTAATTTTCTCTGTTTTATGCTTAATGAACAAATGATAAATAAATGTATTTATTATATAATTTATAATCTTCTTAATCCCCCGAGAAAATACTAATAAATCAAATTAATAGTTTCCAACTCATTGATAGCAATGTCACAACATAGCGATATAAACCAAGTCAACCGAAACATTCACTTGAACGTTATGTAGAGCTTTGTGCATCACAATTATAAACGTTAAAAGTAATTATCTATAATTAATTTAATTTGCTGAAACAATGCAATTGTGAAAGTTGGCAATTTTTGTTCTAATTTGTTATGTAAGTTTGATTAAAACAATTCAATACAAGTACTATTATGTTAGCCTTTTAATCGTGGTATTCGATGGGGATTCGATAGTTGCTTAAGTTTATTCGTAGATAGTTATTTGTTATTGTTATTCGTAGATAGGTTGAGTTGCCTATTCAAAATGTAGTTTCCTTTACATTTAATGCCGGCCAGTTTTTTACATTTTACGTAGTTTACATATCTATGCTAGCAGATTATGAAATACTTTCAGACGTAAATGATATGCCTATATTTACACTTTGTTAATTAACCATAAAGTTGTTTTACGTTTGTTTTAGTTTTTATTTCTTTCCAGATTAATTTTTATTTTGGTTTGATTGGAAATAGAAATTTGCTTTCGTATTCTATAAAATTGAAGTTCTGGTTACGCATCGGTTTCGAAAAATTTATTTTTTAATAATAATAATAATAATTTCATTCTTATTACATTCCTTTTTCCATATCTAAGTTTTTCAAAATTTCTAGTCGATTCTTTTTCAATACTTTCTAACCTTTTCATATAGTCCTTGAAGATTGTGTGAATGTGGCAAAGCAACATGGGATATATATTCTCTTTAACTATTCTTTTTAATTCACACAAATATTACGTTTAAAACAATTCGGTCCTTATTTAACTCTGTGCGTGGTAATTTCTATAATTCAAGGAACTTTATGATATGCAAATATAGTAATAGAATGGGGTAGGGATTCATTACCTATTGAAAATATAATTACAACTTAGGTACATCTTATATCGATATTAATGTGGTAAAATATAGATAAATTTAATAGATAGTAAACGCCCACTTTGAATCTTGTTTTTTAATATTCAGTGAAATCCCATTAAAAGGAAACCCTACGCTGTGGAAACATTACCTTCCGAACAAAGATCAACAAACACCTTTTCACTATGACAATTTATAGATATATTAAAATTTTCATTATTTATTGAATTTGAAAATCATAAATTTTTATTTTCCGGCAATCTGGCCGACCTGGACATAAAATCGGCACTGTCCTTTGCTTTAACTTGACCAATTCATTTCTAATAGAACTTTTATAATGCATATATTAAAAACAAAATACTATGTATTATTTTGTAATTATTACATGTAATTTATTAAATTTTTTGTTTGTATGCGTGTTACACAAATTGTCATTTATTCCTTCTGTAATCTTTTCTGTAATGAAAATTGGATTCTATTGGTTGCTGTGTGTTTGTGATAGGCTAATTAGTTTCTGTAAATAATTTAATTAATTAATTAATTAATAATAATAATAATAATAATAATAATAATAATAATAATAATAATAATAATAATAATAATAATAATAATAATAATAATAATAATAATAATAAACAATTAAATGATAATTTCAACTATAAGATAGTCCTTATCAATTTCCTGGAATTTATTTTCTTCTATCTTCAAATGCTTTTTGATCTTCTCTTTTATTTCCTTTTTCTTACTTCTCATTGGTTAAAAATAATAACAAACTTTTTTTCTGAAGAATTTAAAATTTTAAAATTTTTTATTAAATATCCTAAAATTCAAAAAAAACGATAAAAAAAAGTTTTTAAAGTTTCTATAATTAGCTCATAGAAACCTCATAATAAATAATATCTTAAAATATTTATAAAATATAGTTTCCAATAATTATTTATTAACTATTCGCAGCAAATGGCTTAAATTATCATTTAATTGTTTAAAATTTATTAAATGCTGCTACCAAGAAATCATCACTTAATAATAATAATAATAATAATAATAATAATAATAATAATAATAATAATAATAATAATAATAATAATAATATAATAATAATAATAATAATAATAATAATAATAATATTAATAAATAATAATAATGAATAATTTAAAAATTTTAGGATAATATAGCAAATAGCAAATCAGATTACACTTGCTAACAATGTATACAATGGATAAAATTCCCAATAATACTCACCTACCATCATTATCTACTAATAGGCATCATAATCTCGTGTCATCCACTGCCAATAGTTATAATGATGACAATAAAACCGGCGCTGCAAACAATATTGAGAAAAATAACAACAATTTTAACAACAATACCATAACCAATGCTTCATTACTTAACAAGCAAAGACCATTTCAACAGCAGAAACAGAAAGACATAGAAAATTTCAACAGTTTCACTGTCACTCAAATGTTTGAGGAGAATCGACAACAAACGAACAACCATTTTAAACCTTTGAATAACAACAGTGGCAACAAATATCTCAATCAGATCAATTCCAACAGTCAAATAATTCATTTGCCGAAAATTGAAGATCCATTGAAAAGAGAAACCGATTCATCATCAAAAATGAAAACCTCTGTCAACATGTCCACTTGTTTGTCGCCCGATTCAGCGATGCGCCAGTTCATGAGCAAATTAACTACCTATGAGCACCATGAAATATTCTCTTATCCCAGCATTTTTTTTGTGGGAACTAACGCAAAAAAACGAGCCGGTGTTCTTGGTGGCACCAACAATTGTGGATATGATGATGACCAGAATTCTTATATTCACGTAGCTCATGACCACATCGCCTATCGATATGAGGTATTGAAATTATTGGGAAAAGGCAGTTTCGGACAGGTCGTAAAGGCGCTTGACCACAAAACTGGTGAATGCGTTGCAATAAAAATGGTGAGAAATGAAAAACGGTTTACTCGACAAGCAGCGGAAGAAATTCGTTTATTGGAATTATTGAAGAAACAAGATCCCGATTCGAATTGCAACGTGATCCATATAATCGATCAGTTCAGTTTTCGAAATCATGTTTGCATGACATTTGAGCTGCTTAGCATAAATCTCTATGAATTGATTAAAAAGAACAAATTCCAGGGATTCTCTCTTCAGCTTGTTCGGAAATTTTCCTACTCTATTCTGCTTTGCCTTGAACTTCTTTATAGAAACAAAATTATTCATTGTGATCTCAAACCAGAGAATATCCTCTTGAAACAACAAGGCCGCAGTGGAATCAAGGTCATCGATTTCGGTTCAAGTTGTTGTGAACATCAGCGGATTTACACGTACATTCA
>CAUHTR010000548.1:7500-22500 GCA_959609185.1 Schmidtea polychroa | reverse complement strand
ATTCCAACAACATCGACGTCAAAGACGACCCAAACGGATTGAATTTGTGATCAATAATCTCACTATTGTTTGTAATAAAGATAAAAAGAATTGACTAAATGAGAAAAAAATGAAAACGTTTTGATTTTTTTTCTTTCAAATTTTCCATAATATTTAATTTAGTGCCTCTTTTTTTATTCTTATTGAAACTTGGATCTCGTCTGTGAGTTCCATTCCGGGTGTACATTACAATATTTATTTTGGTTTTCATTGGCTTATTTTGACCGACTTTTTATGTTTTGCTCTGTAAATTTGTCGCTATTCAAACATTAAAAAAAAACTAACGAGGTACAATTTGAGCTGGAAACAATCTCAAATATAACGCTAAAGTTATTTTATAGAGAATTGTGAAATGTATTTTTCTATTGGTCAAATATTTTCATTGGTAGATTTGTAATGATTTTCTTTATTTCATTATTATTAATAATAATAATTATTGTAATTATTATTATTATTATTTATTATTATTATTATTATTACTTATTATTATTATTATTATTATTAATATTATTATTATTAATATTATTATTTTTTATTATTATTAATATTATTATTAGTACGTTTGGTTTGTGTTAATTTTGCCAGCAAAACCTCTGAAATAAAAAATGTGACTATTTCCAAAAAAAAGAAAAATGTTTATTTTTTTATTGATATTATTAACGCAGTGGAACCAGAAAATCTGTAGGAACAGAAAACGTTTAACATTTAGTCTGTCAGTTTGATGTGTATTTTGTGTGTAAGAGTTTTTGTAAGAATTTAATTTTAGACTTAGAACCGGTCTTGTTTTCGAGCCGATGTTTTGTGGTCATTATGTTGCAGTAAGATGATGATGATAATAAAAAGAATAAAAAATTCTACTATTTAAGAATTAGTAACAAGAATATTCGATTTATTATTTTTTTTACTTGAATATATAATTTATTCAGTGATTTTTCGACTCATTTGTATGTAATTTATGCTTAATTTTTCGAATTGTTTAAATTAATGAAATTTTAAGCCATGTCAAAGCTTTTGTTTAAATCACTCGCAGTGTTAACGCAATACTTGTTTTAATTCGAGGATTCCTATTTTATTCAACCATTTTTGATCCAATTAGATTTTAAATTTGGTGGGATAATTTTTTGCCTTATATTTGGCGTATTTACTTAAATCTGCATTGGCTTTTATCATAGTACTTCGAAGTTTTTTCTTTATTTTTGCCATTTTTTCTTGTTATTTTTATTTCTTAGTTTATTAATATTTATTCTATACTATCTAAACTGATATGCTCTAATGAACAAATTAATCACCAAATGATTCCAAATTTAATATACTTATGGGACAAAAAATATAATGAATGAAAAGGTAAATTAATCTGGCAGGTGGCACTATCCACGAGAAAAACTGAGAAGAAATTGCATCTTCATTTATTTTCTATTTTCCTCCAATGAAAAGCGTTATAATATTGTAGAAGTTATGTAAATGAGTACAAATAAATTTTAAATGCATAAGAAGTCGGGTGCAAATCAAATCAAATATATTTAAATTAATTTAAATTCAAAAATCAAAAGATGATAAAAATTTGGGAAACCGAAAAATCAATACATTTCAAGAGAAAAATTATGAGTAAATGAAAAATTCAACAAAAAAAAGAAAAATTTTAATTTTGAAATCAAAACATATTATTACTAAAAATTTTGAAAATTGAAAAAAACCATACAAAGTAGCACAGTTTTTTTCGACCTTGCTTACATTACTATTATCAAAGATAAAGGTAAAATTTTTGACGATGTAAATTCGTAAGTGATACGGGGTTATTGCAGAAATGAATACTTTGCTTTAAGCATGATGCGAATCAAGCAAGTATCAAGGTAGAGTAAAACAGACTTTCAACAAACTTAAAGTAGAAAACGGAAATTATGCGATTGTGGAAATTTTGTAAGTGGAGATAGGAAAGCAGCATCCTCTTTTACTAACACATTTACAGGCTTAATAGAAGAGGGAAGCTATTGTGAACAAACTGCATTTAAAGTAGATGAGACACGTAATTTTCCGGAAAGAAATGATCGAAAGAACATTCATCGCATACGAAGGAAATACATTCAATGGGTTTAATGCTGTGAAAGATTGTCTTACAATTAAACATGGAAGAAAGTGCTGCTGGTGATATTCCGTTATATCCACATGTTAAAGTAGTTTTTTTACAGAATGCCACCAGCCAACTTCAACTTCAACAAAGGTGTTATAAGAAATTTTAAAACCTTCTACACTTGATGATCATTCATCTGTTTAAATGAAGCTATGAGCCAAAATAAGATCTTTGCTATTAAAGATTTTTGAATTACGTTCAATGTCCTTGAAGCTGTTAGAATAATATAAGAATTGGGGACTGAAAGTTCTCTAAGACATTAAAGGGTATTTGGAAAAAGCTTTCAAAATTTCTTTACTGAAAAACCTGACACAACTCCAGAAAATGATCAGGTTAACCTAGTAATAGAAAACGTTGTCACCTTGGCAACGGAAATTAATTTGGTGGTCGACAAAGAAGATGTTATCAAGCTCTTGGAGTCACATGATAGGGATTTTACTCTTGACGATCTTATTGAAATGCAGCAAATAGATGCTGTGGAAGATGAAGATTCTTAATTAATGCCACCGGAAAAGCTTATGACTATTGTAAAATGTATCAATGGCCTTAACTCTATTAAAAAGGGAACTCATATTTTTGAATAAATTGATTTTAATGAAGAGTGTATAATGTATATGAAGAAGAAAAATATAAGACAGCTGATTTCTTTTTATGAAGAAATTTTACGCGAGACGAAAAAGTCTTTATTTCATAAATTTATGCGCTTCAAAAATAAAGCTTTTTTTTGGGTTATATATATTATTTGTTTCAAATAATCATTGTGTATACAGGGTGTGGATAAAAAGTCCTTAGACTCGTTCAGAAGTGAAAATAATAGATCAATGAAATTTTAAACACAAAATCATGATTATCTATATGTAAATATTATAGAATTTTTACATAATAAAAATCTATCCATGGTACAAAATTAATGGATCCAAGGAAACTCACTCGTGAACAGCAGGAAGAATTCACAAACCAAACTCATTTCTACCTTTGCAAAAAGATTATCAATATAACTGTTCAAGATATCTTGATGCTGTATATCAATATTGCAATTTAGAATCAATCCATCTTTATCAATTGTATCTTCGCGAATATGACCTATGTAGAGTTTAAGCCGGTAGTTATTTTCAAAGGATATTTCTATTAAAATACCCAAATGAGAGCAGTTAGTACAGAACTATTTCAGCGACATTACTATAAGTTAAAGAACAATACTGTTGAGGATACCTAAATAACAAATTTATAAATAAATAAATAAAATTACTCGGGAGAAGATCATCATGACAAACGAGACTATCCATGGGAACTCAGAAAAGAAAACGGAAGCAAAAAGAAATGAGAAATGAGAAAGAGGAATGAAACAAAATAAATCAGACATGAAAACAAAAACAAAGGTCAGCACTAATTAATTAGTACAAAAAGGAAAAGGAATTTCGAAATCAAGAAAATAGAAAAAACAACAATATTCTTATCTCGACAGCTTGTCAGAGATAACAGGATCAAAACAAAAACAGTCTCGAGCCGCAAAATGAAAAATTAGAAAATATCTCGACATCTGTCAAAGATAACTCTGTTGCAGGGAAAATTGGGAAATCATGTTGGAGAAAAAATGTGGAATTGAAGATAAACTGAAGTGCCACAAATTGACGAGGTATAAAAGGAGGTAGCACAGCAGAAGCAGGCTGAACTATAGAGAGAACAATTTAGAAAGTATTTAGAGAACACGTGAGAGAGCAATTTAGCGAACAGTTTGGAGGAACAATTGAGATAACAATTTAGGAAGAATAAAATTTGAATAAAAGCTAAAGAGAAAACAGAAATATAGAGAAGCAGCAAGAGTTTATTCAGTTAATAATAGAGTAAAGTTCGGCGAGTAAATCCAAGTCAAAATCAGAAAACAACAGTTAAAATTACCAATTATTACACTCCTTAGTTGTGACAGATTTGTCGAATCAAGTTTTACGCGCGTGCTATTCCTCACCATAGTGTTCTAATAAGCACTGTATAATCGATAGGGGATCTGGACAAAAGGCCGACATGGACAAAAAGCCGACAGACAAAAGACCGACGTGGACAAAAATCCGATATGAACAAAAGCAAACAAAAAGATAATTTAATTCATATATTATAATTTAAAAGTTTTGTTGGGTTTTGGATTATTTCAAGTCGGTTCTCTCTGACTCCTGGTGTTCTTTAAATTAAAACAATGAACGACCCAACGTATATTGAAACAACAGGTTCACAAATTATTATCACTCTACAATTACTGATCAAAGTTTTATACAATTCTCCGCTCGGCGTTGATGCTTTGCAAACAAACAATATTCACCTTTTGATCCTTTAGTTCTGTTGACTCTCGTTTTCCTCGGTTTCGGTTTGGTTTGATCTCTTTTCGCCTTTCCGTATTCTTAATTCTATTTCTTCTTTTCCCTACTTCCCTAATTCGTTTACTACTTTTCCTACTGTCTAGTTCTTCGAACCCTAGCTGAGGCAGAATGTCGATTTTCTCTGATTTTCCCTTTGCTTATATACTCCTAGAAATCAGGATGACAAATGGTTATTGCCGAGCCAATCTTTCGTTTGACATTTTCTCCTACGTGTTTGCTTCGGCTGTCATCCATAATGGTCCAACGAATCCAGATAATTAATGGCCCTACCGGTCTTCCTACGCGCGCTATCTTCTCCTTACTCTTTTCCCATTAATCACTGTGTCAAGCTAATGGGCCCAAATCTTCCTTTTGTTTGCCCTTCTTCTTGTTTACCCAGCTCGGGTTTCCTTTATCTCTCGGGTTCTCCATTGGCTCGGGTTTCCCATTAGCTCGGGTTTTCCATTAGCCAATTAATTAATTAATTAACGTTTTCTGTTTTCATACGTTTGAATGTTTTTCGACCCTTCCTAACCCTTTTTTGATAAATCCCTAACCATCATCTTGTTGACCATTAGCTAATCTATACCTGTCCCGTTTTTCCCATTCGATTTCGATGATTTTTCCATTTATTGATTTTTCTCGGATTTCCGGATTCTTGCCTTTCGTAATTGCTTTTTGCATTTTCTAATACTGTTTCCATCGCACTTTCCTTTACTATTGATTCTGTGCGCAATCCCGCCTTTATTTGCCTTTTTTTCTTCGCTTACTTTCTATTTGAATTATTATCCTAAATTTTATTTAACTTTTTAATTTAAATTTTCAGGCCTCAACATATCTCCCCCCTTAAAAAAATTTTTTCGTCCTCGAAATTTGTGTTTTAATGGAAAGTTTTGTTGAATATTAATTTGTGTTTTCTAGAGTTCATCTCCCCAAATATTACTATGCTGTCATCAACATTAAATATCATTATTACAGAAATTATAAAACACGATTTTAATACTTTTCATTCAACAAATGAATCATAAATTAAAATATTTTGAACAAATTAAAAAAAATACTTTTAAATATTTTATTTTAAAATAATAATCTTTTTTTTTCCAATTTCCAACTATAGGACTGTTTTTATAGTTGAAAATTCTTTCTTCTATTAAATATACAATTCGCAGAAAAAGACTTAAATTATCATTTAATTATTGAACATTTAATTAATGCTGCTATAGAGAAAGCAAATTGCAAGACTCGTAACAAATACCTTTGCATCAAAACCCTATCTTGCCATTTATTTATCTAACATTAGTTTTTGCTGATATCATAATTTTCTAAGAGAAACAGTCATTAATTGATTACATTCAAATTTAATAAATTTTCAAATAATTAAATCAAACGTTTTTTTTTTGTCTAACTCTAAAAGAATTTGTTTTTCTATATTTTTAAAACCGAAGGAGAACCATCAAATTATCACTTCGAATCAGATAGTAAAAATATTTCCCATCAAGCCGATTGCATTATAATTGCTAAAATAAACAATAAGCAATGCTTTTGTTTGGTTAAGACGCCATAGATTTAAATGTGGTTGGAAAATATTCATTCAATTGTTTGCTAGTGAAATATTTTATACCGTGAAAATTTTTGTGATTGTAAGCACTTTAGTTTAAATTATTCACTATCTTTTCATTATTTTGAACTTATTGAGAAATCATTTTTTCAGACTAATAAATGCCCTTATCGTTTCTGTCTCACAACTGATTTTTCCTTTCCCTCATTCTAACGATTTCAAGTATAGCGCTGAAATATTATCTTATCGCTGAAAATATTCTGGTTACTTTTATAGACCTCCAAATATATCGGGTCATTTATCATTATTTGATAAGAATGAAAATTCCATTATTGGGAATGTTTTATGAAGCCGTAATATTAATTGAATACTTTGATGTTTCCCTATTATTTTTTCTGATTGGTGGTTTGAAATGTTTTCAGGGAGCGCATATATCAGCAACCGTCAGACAATATTCGTCAGTTTTGCAGTTTGAAATTTTTCGAGTTTCTCTCCACAAATCAATAATCAGATTCGAATTTTATTTATATTAATTTACAGATATTTCATGTTCTCACAGTGCTTATGATATGGTTAATGAAGAGGAAGGATATTAATCGAAACAATCAATCGGTTATTTTTTCCATTATAGCATTCATACTTTGCAGGTTATTGATTTTTCAGTGAGTTTTCTTCTAAAATTTTAAAATTATAATTATTATTTTAGGATATTAAAAAGATTAGAATTATTTCCTTGTTCCTTATTGCATAGACGGAAAAACAGTGGAAAGTAATCTTTATTTATATATTCTCAATTTATTTGCATTACTTTAAGTTTAGCTATCGATGGTGAAGGTAGATTAAAGGATTATCTGTTTTAAATACAAAGACTATAATCAGTTAATGTGAAGGTAAATTAAAAGATTATCTGTTTAAATACAAAGGCTATACTCAGTTAATGTGAAGGTAAATTAAAAGATTATCTGTTTAAATACAAAGGCTATACTCAGTTAATGTGAAGGTAAATTAAAAGATTATCTGTTTAATTACGAAGGCTAGCCCGTTGTGAATTTCAAGGAATTGTTGTGAATTTCAAGGAATTTGTAGTTTTTAATTTTTTTTTTTTTTTTTTAAATTAACCATTTTATCTACAAACTTATTCAATTTAAAACATGAAAAATGAGATGATGTTATCATTAATAGTTATCACTATCATTACTACTATTATCATCTTATTATTTGGTTCGCATTAAATATTTTCTTGAAATATTACCATTTTATCTACAAAATTATTCAATTTAACATATGAAAAATGAGATTATGTTATCATTAATAGTTTCAAAAATCAAGAGAAAATGAACAGGTAAAACAATTAGTTAATAAATTTTTTCTTTCTAAATGTGATTTTTATTGATTTACTTTATTATTTTTTTTTTAATGGATTTTTATTCATGTATATTTTTATCAATTAAAAAAAACAGTAGTCATCAGCCAAGTAATTGCAAATCCGTATTAGCTAATAGCCACTTTAATACAATATGATCCAACTAGTCAATTTGGTGGTGGTTTTGTTTTTCTGCCCTTTGCTCATTGTTGTTTGCGTTGAATTTATCTTGGCTATGAAATAATTTGCATTTTTACAGTTTTTGTGTGCGAGTTTATGAATTCATTAATTGATTAGACTGGCGACTTTGGTGGAAATCAACAGTATGTGTGTGTATGTGTGTATTATTGATAATTAATTCATTTCCCATTCTATTTTATGCTAGTCATTCTCCGTTTTGTTGAACAACATCGATTTTGCCGTCAATTATTAGAAGGTAACGATAACAAGAAACCCAATCTAACACACGCAAACCAATGATCGATGTTCTCAGTGTGAGTGTGTGCGTTTGCGTCTGTGTGTGTGTCTTTACGATTAAGTAGTTCACGGTACTTGTACATTAATCGGGGTTCTTTGTGTGTGTCTATAAATGAGTGCACTTGCGTGTATGTGTGTCAATTTTCTTCAAAATTCATCCCAATGGTGAATGTATTTCAATCTGATTGGTCAGTCATTCTACTTGTCAGACACAACCGCAAATTTTATTATCGACCCGGGAACAAAATTTAGCTCACCACAATAACAGAATTGGTTGGTTTTAAATATTTCTCGGGAGCGCATATTGAATTTTGGAAGCAATTGTGACTCAAATTTTCTGGGCTTTTATTTTGATAAACCACTGATCAAATTTTTTTTTTTTTTTTATTGATTGCGGAAATCGATTTTTATGTGCAAAATATTTGTCTAATTTATTCCCAGTTGCAAGGTAATTTATTTATTTTTATTTATTTTTTTCTTTCATCATTATTACCATTATTATTAATATTATGATTTACAAAATAATTTTTTGTTATTAATAAACTTATTGGTTTATTTCACTCACAGCATGGTAAAAAGTTAAAGTCTCCTACCGCACCGACCGACTCATGATATCACTTTGTTTACTCACTTTTATCTTCCGCCTGATAAGGTATCTGCGATGAACTTAATATTCCGAATGAATATTTACTTATCCTGCGGTTTTTGACGTAGCCGATACTGATAGGCTCTATAATTAATTACCATGTGGTTTCTTAACGTAGCCCGTGCTGATAAGCTTTCTAATTAATTACCCTGTGGTTTGTTAACGTAGCCTGTACTGATAAGCATTCTATATAAGTGTCTGCTTTACCACTTTTCTTTAGTTTTGTCTTGCCAATCTTGAAGTAAGCATTTTATATTTTATTTTTCTTTTTCATATTTTTTTTTTTTTATGAATTTTAGTAACGCCATCCCTCAATTACTATGGACGTAAGTGATTACTTGTCTTTTGTTATTTTTTTGTTTTTGTGATTCTTTTTACCATGCTGTCCTCAACTATTAGTAATGCGTTCCCTCATAGCAACCGAACATTTGCAATCGCTGTCCAGGGTAGCCAAACCCCGGTGATTGCAAGTGCTCGTGTTGCTTATTAAATTAACTTATTGATGCTTATTAAATTAACTTATTTACTTTTTAATTTTAATTCGTTAATTTGTTTATGCAACTACCTACACTCATGTTTTGGGTCATATATTTTTGATTTTTGATTTTGTATTTATACTAAAAGCAAACCTTTAATTACAGCTACTCGTATTTTTCTGACAATTTTAGCCGTATTTATACTCATTAATTTATTACGTGATTCTTAAAATCAATTACTTCCCTGCACTAACTATTTGTCGAGGGCGCCATGGTACGGTTGAAACAATAAGATTTCCAAACGGTCCAACCGCCTTTTCAGACGGAAGTTTTCTTCCTCCAAATCTGTTATTCTGCCCTGCATGTTACGAAACTTTTGCTTTAGTTCTTGCGTACTTGTTTTACACTCTTTGCATGACATCTCCGAGGCTTCTTGCATTCTCTGAAATTAAATGATAGTCATTTTTTTGTATCACTCTCTATTCGCAAAGCATCAACACCTCGCTTCGAATCTCAAACAAATTACACACAGTTCATCCTATGGTACTTATAAAACATGCACATTGTTAATATAAATGTAATATATTTTATACACTATTCATGCAGATCACAATTTATAGTCTTGTCTCATAATATGAATATGATGGTGGTTGAAGGATAGTTAGTTGTCTCTCTTTTACACATATCAAGATGGTGATGATTATGAATGTTATTGATAAGATGAGAAAACCTGTTATTAAAATGTAAATGAGATATTCACAATAGTTGACTGTCAAATCCGAATTTATCATCATTAGTTTATTTGAGTTAGGTTTTGTCGTCTCTTGGGTCGGTAATTGGAAAGGTGATGTGGTTGTATCTGATTTTCGTTTCGATTCATTGATTGTCTTGACTTCCACGAAAACTGTTTGCCATCTGCCTGGTTCGGTTATCCATCGCTGATATTTAACTGTTAATTCCCATGCCGTCTCTAAATCAGAAGTGTAAAGTGTAAAAAAATGATTACCGGCATCTAATATAGTCAGGGTTTTTTGTTTGTAGATAATAACAACTCTTTCATCATTTCCTGATTTTCTATATATCGTTACCGGTCCATTTCCAACACTCAGGGTTATACGATTTGACTCGTCTCTGAGATAGATAGACTGGGTCTCACTCTTAAATCGTGACCATTGGTTTCTCACTACCGTTCCATTTTCGAGGCATATGTTCTCGTAGTAGTTTGCATTAACTGAATAATTTTGATTCATTTTCAATTTCTCGTAGCGGATAAATGATTTTCGCGAGTTAAGGGTGTCGACATTTAACCCTTGAAATGTGATTCGCACTTTCACCAAGTCCACTGGCTTCCAATATATATTGATTCCATTTATCTCTGGTTCTATTTCGATCAAGTTTCGCATCTCTTTTGTGTGCACTTCTATCGGAATTTGTGTGTACCACTTTGACATGTTCTGTCTCAACAGCCATTGGTATTTGAAATTTGGCTTTAACTTTCGTACCGCAAATATATCTTTATCATAATTCAGTTCTACCACTGGTGCCGTATTGTCTAGTAAATTAATAATTTCTATTTGGTCTGCGATCTCGCATTTACAGCTCCATACTATATTTGTTAGAGTGGAATATATGTGTATTTTCTCCATTCCTCGGATTTTGTTTACCGCATATGGCAAGTCAATCTTTTTGCCGCTCGCGACTGTTACTAGCATCATCATTATTGTTACATATAATATCTTATTGATGTAGCTGACTGGTGTTGGATTTTTCGTGAATTTCTGTTTCAATTTTGTTTGACCCGTTACTTTATTCTGCTTGGATCTTAAGGGGTATCTAGATTCATCTTCCTCTGGCACTAGTTTACATCGATTTGCATGCACAATCATCGGGTTAGCCTTTTTACTCCTGAATGGTAATAACTTCAAATTGGTTTCGGTGGTGTCGCACACTTTGTAGGGTCCTTTAAATGGTCTTTGCAACTTAGGCGATAAACCTTTGAGAGGTTCCGGCCTGTTCAGATATACTAGATCTCCAATCTTTATGCCATGCGCATGTGCTTTTTTATCGTATGTTTCTTTATATTTCTCTTGGTTGTGCTTTATTGTCAAACCGGCTTTAGTCCATACTGACTGCATTCTTTCTTGCATCAATGCTTTATAGTCCGGTATCTCCATATATTGTGAAATTGGTGGTTGGAATTTGAGATCAATCGGCATATTATTTTTCCTTAAATACATCAAGTAAAAAGGGATCTCACCTGTACTTTGATTTACTGCATTTCTGTAGGCAAATAGACACGGCTTTATGAAGTCGTCCCAATCTTTCTGTTTTCGATTCACATATGATGAGATTATATTTATCAGTGTCCCATTAAATCGTTCCACCAATCCATCAGTTTGTGGATGATATGGTGACGTATTCAATTTCCAAATTCCAAATAGGTCTGTGATTGATTTAAACATCTCGCTTTGAAAGTTCTTTCCTTGATCAGTTAACAATTTCTTTGGAGTACCATAGCGAAATATTATGTTTTCCACAAATATTCTAGCAATCGTGTCTGCTTTTTGGTTGGAATAGCGTATGCTTCTGGCCATTTGGTAAAATAGTCACAAAAAACAACAATGTATTTGTTTCCTTTTGTTGTTTCCGGTAATGGTCCCAGAATATCCATTGCCGTCATCTCCATCGGTGCTGCAGGTACTGGCATCGGTTTTAATGGTACTTTAATCTTTTTACCAGTATTTCTGCGGGTGATGCATACTTTGCAACTGTTACACCAATTTTTCACGTCTTGCTCCATTGTTGGCCAAAAGTATTTCAATTTTAATCTCGATAGCTTCTTGCGCGTTGACAAATGACCTCCCAACGCTCCATCATGATACTGCATCAGTAATGCGTCTCTGTGCTTGGCTGGTATAATAATTAATGCTTCCCCATTTTTCCAACATTTAAGTATTCCATTATGAATTACATATTTGCTGTTTGCATCTGCAAGTCGTTTCCAGTCTTGTTCTTTTCTTATTTTGACCGCTTGTTCTATAAATTGTTTTAATTCACTATCGTTTTCCTGATCATTTTGAAGTTCAGACATATCATTAACAGCTTTGATTGCAGCGAATATAGTGCCTTCCAATTTTTCAGGTGTCCCTTCACTATTATTTTCTGGGATTCTTGACATTGCATCTGCGTTCGCGTTAGCTTTACCTGTCCGATATTTAATCTCAAAGTCGTATTCTTGGAGTGCAATCGACCATCGTATTAATTTACTGGCTGAATCTCTGTGTTTCATTAACCACTGTAATGGATTATGATCTGTATAAACAGTAAATTTTCTGCCCAATAAATATTGTCTAAAAGTAGTAATTCCATACACTAACGCTAACGTTTCCTTTTCAATCGTTGAGTAGTTTTTCTCGTGAGGCCTCAGTGATCGGCTTGCATATGCTATTACGTGGTCCTTTTCACCTTCAAATTTTTGTCCTAACACCGCACCCAATGCAACGTTGCTTGCATCCGTCATCAAGATAAATTGTTTTGTAAAATCTGGACATCTTAATATAGGAGTTGTCACTAATTTCTCTTTTAATGTATTGAAAGCGTTTTGTTGCATTTGCCCCCAAATAAATTTATTGTTTTTCTTTAGTAACGTATTCAACGGTTGTGCGATATGAGAGAAATCCTTTATAAATTTTCTGTAATAGCTCGCCAAACCTAAAAATTGTCTAACCTCATCGGCATCTTTTGGTACTGGGTACTCTTCCACTTTTTTGATGTTATCTGGATTAGTTTGTAACCCTCGCCGTGATATTATATGTCCTACATAAATCACTTCTGCTTTGCCCCATTCACATTTCGATGGTTTGATTTTTAATTTTGCACTTTTGATCCGTTTAAATACAGTTTCTACATCTTTCAGGTGTTCTTCAAAATCATTTGAAAATATTATTATATCATCAATATATACCAATGCATGTCGAATACCTCGTAACACATAATTCATTCCTCGCTGGAATGTAGCTGGAATGTACATTGGTTAGACCTAAATCATATTCGTGTTTGGCAAAGATATCTCGGTATTTTCTCAACAGTTTTGTGAATTCCTTTTTCTGCATCTCATTTAAATCATTGCTTACCACTTCCGGCTCCTTGTACACCTTGACGTTTCTTGGTATTTTACAATTTGTTTCAATAGACATTTTTGATAATTTTCCCAATTTTGTTTTTGGGTGTAGTTGAACCGGTTTCTTACTGCTATTCGTTATATGGACTGGTACTATCTGATTTTCCACTTTGACAACTTCGTCATATATCGGTAAATCATATTTTTCGACTAGCGTTTGATTTGGTTCGAATATAAAATCACCATTATCCACACTCATGGTATTTGCACAATACACCATCTCCGATTGTGGTGGTATTGTCAATGTCTGATTCACAAACACTTCACCTGCCCTGTGAATTATTTCTCCTGTTTCTCCTGCTATCAAATTACCTGTCTTTAAATCAAGTGAGACTCCATCCAGCTGCTCTAATATATCCATGCCGATCAGACATCGTACTGGACTTCCCTTCATTATGAGCGCATCGTGCGCTATTATTCGATCTCCAATATGGAATATGACGTTAAGTTGTCCAATTATGTTTAATTCATTTTTTGATAATGACCTCACTATTTCGTCGGTAGGCTTCATTCGCATTTTCTCCTTCGCGTTTAACACATTTTCCGATATTATTGTGTGACTAGATCCCGAATCGACTAAAGCTTCCACTTTATGTTTGTTCATTTGTATAAATATTCGGGGTTGCTTTCCTCTTTTTGTTAATGTCATCATTGAGTAGTTGCATGGTAAGCCTAACATATTTTTTCTCTCGATCTCTGCGCTAGAAGGCTCGATTCTCTCTCCTACCATTCCTTCACATTGTAATGCGATATTTTCCACTGGTTTCATCTCTCGTAATCGATCAACTGGATACACTGGTGCTGGTTGCATAAATGATTTTGGTATACACAATTTTGTAAACGTGTCTACGCTACTCGCATTCAACAGTGGCTCTTTTAAGATTTGATAAGTTCTCAACGCTTCTTTATTCATTCCACTTAGTTCTTGATTGTCAACATATAACGGTGCACTATCACCCTCGTTGTCATTGAGTAGGTGGTTTGGGCACCGCTAAAACAGGACTCCGCTAGCACAGTACCCCCCCCCCCCACCCCCCCCCCCCCCCGGCCGGAAAAATTAAAAAAAATTTTTTTTTTCAAGGTCAACTTTAGAACAAAGACAATGACTCATCCGATGACTCATTAAAAATTATTATTATTTTTCAAAAATATTATTAACTGTGCTAGCGGAGTCCTACTTTTCGTGACCCCAAAACTTAGTCTGAAACTTAAAATCTTTTAAAAATTCATAGTTCATTTTGAAGACCAGACGGAGATCTATCCTTTGAGCCATAGAAATAATTTTTATCACTAATAATAAAAAAGTTATTAAGGTTTTGGTCAGAGTCATTTTAGTCATTTTAAGGTAAATTATTATTATTTTTCAAAAATATTATTAACTGTGCTAGCGGAGTCCTACTTTTCGTGTGCCCAAAACTTATTCTAAATCTCAAATTATTTTAACGATTTATAGTTCATTTTGAAGCTCAGACGAAGACAAATCTTTTGAGCCATAGAAATAAATTTTATCATTAGTAGTATAAAAGTTATTAATTTTTTAGTCAGACACTAATTTATAGCAAATTTTTATGTAATTGATAATTAAAACAAAAAAATATTATTAACTGTGCTAGCGGAGTCCTACTTTTCGTGTGCCCAAAACTTAGTCTAAATCTCAAATTACTTTAACAATTTATAGTTCATTTTGAAGCTCAGACGAAGACAGATCTTTTGAGACATAGAAATAATTTTTATCACTAATAATAAAAAAGTTATTAAGGTTTTAGTCAGACACTGATTGAT
>CAUHTR010000548.1:0-2500 GCA_959609185.1 Schmidtea polychroa | reverse complement strand
AATAACCCAGATTTCTAACAATACTCTGCATATATGTCGCACAGTAATTGCCATTCTCGAAATCTTGAATATATGTTTCTCTATAATCAGTATTTTTCGACAAAGTCAATGATGTAACACCAAAGTTTTTGAAAATTGAGCTGGACGCAGTATATGATCCATTATATTGTGCTTCACTTTGAAATGTTATCAGAATAAATTAGGCATTCTTCTGTCACCAAATATTTGTTCTTTATAGAATGATGAAGCACCTTTAGCAATAGCAAATTGTACAATTTCCTTTGTTTTTAATGGATAAATTGCATGTTTTGAATTAAGACCCAATTGATGACCTGCTAATACTGAGGGGTCTACCTCGAACTCTTCTCACCAATAATTTGCATCAACTAATTGACATATTGGTGTAGTAGTTGCACTAGTAAGAGATAATGCAGATTCAGACCTTTTCAGTCTAATATGTACATTAACTCCCGGTAGTAAATATTTCGGTTGATCCATAAAATCAAGTTGTAATGATGAGCACATGGTGAAAACCTTTGAGCCTTTACCCACTTTTTTCTTTCATCATCACTGCCATAGCCCATAGGAGTAAGACATGTATTTTAGTATCGGAATTGTAATTTAAAAATAGTTTCTATTAATGCCTTGTGAATGAATGTATTATTTCCACCCTCAATCTTGATATTATTAAATCCCAACACTGCATCTTTAAAAAGAGTATGAAACAGGAAATTGTTCGGTATTACATCTGCATTGGCATCCAAAACTTTTCTATCTTTATCTACAACCTTAATCTGAACAGTCAATAAAGTATCGTTCAAATCTAAATATTCGGTTTGTGAACCATTAATATAAAACTCGATATCATTTCTACTATCGGTAATTGAATTCATAGGAAAAACTTCCTCAAATGCCCCAAATTCTATTACACGCCTGGGGCGACGGTCTATCAAATATACATAATTCAGATTTACCACAAATCATTTTGCAAATATAGTTCCATGTCCTTTCATTCTTTTGTTTATACGTGATATTCCATGCCTTTTACGTTTTGGAGCTGGAGCTGGAGCTGGAGGTTTTTGAAACATACCTGCAACCCTGGTAAAACTTTCCCTAATTCAGCTAAAGCATTTGTTTTTAGAGATGGTAATATTTTCTGTTCATTCATAATAACATCTTTTGCAGTCTTCATACCAAAACTACCAATACGTTTAAGAATAGGCAGGGCAAATCTACCAATTGTTCTCAACCATCCTGATCCGTACTGTTTACCAATAAAATATGGTAATTCACCGCCAGATTGGCTACCACTATACATACTAATAATATCAGAATTAGGCCATTTATTTTACGAAAATGTAATGTCAAATGAAATTTTTGAACCTTTTGGAAAGTTTATAAGTTTTCCACTATCATCACGAATATTTATTTCTATATTGTTTATACATGAACTTGCTATTGGTAAATACATGGGATTATCGATATTTATATTGACAACTTCATCATGTTCATATTTTCCAATCCATACCGATTTCAAAAGAGGAACACTGGAATCACCAACAATTATGGGTTCGATAATGTTAGTATATATGAACATTTGTTGATGATGTTCTAGTATTCTTGGTTTGCGTATACCAGTCGATTTTTCTCGATATTTTTGCCTATCTAATCCAAGTGAATTTGCCAAATTTTTATCAAATGTAACTTCGCAAATATCCTCATTCAAACTGAAGGTAAACATCAAATCTTTCACAATTTCCAAATTTTTAAATATGTGTGAACAATTGAACTTTAAATATTTAAGTAAATCATCAAGTTTATCAAATATAATTCATCAGCAAAGGTAAATGATTCTTCAACTTCATCATTATACGACACAGATATTTTGATTTCTTCTTTCATTACACTGTTTGCTTCAAATAGATTAAAACGTAGTAAATACTCGGTCTCCGTAACAATATATTTCAACTTATTGCAACCCATTCGTTTGGCATCTTCAATAGTTTCGAATGTTATTGTAAACGGTTTAAAATCACAACTGATATTTAATCCATCCTTGGTAAAACATATAGCAATGCGAATCTAATATTTGATTCGGAATATGATATGTTTTATCATAATTACTAATAACAAAGATACCGCTACATGTTTTCACAATATTCCTTCTGAAATCAATCTTACAATGACTATAAAATGGGAATGTGTTGTACACAAATGTAAAATCTTGCAGTGCAACTTCCCAGTCACCATTTAAGAAATCGGATTCTGGAGATTGACCATAATTTACTGGCTTGATTGTCTGGATGAATTAATGGGCAACTATTGCTAGGTAAAATAGTATAAAAATTCACTTTACTAGGTCTTTTGCTGATATCCATGACGGGTTTTGATAACCATGCCATTTTACATAGTATTGTTTATCCTTACCGACCTTTTTAGTTTTTCATATTTTTTGAATTCTAAATACTTTTGGGGGAGGAATGACTTGTAATTCCTGCTC
>CAUHTR010000547.1:0-121374 GCA_959609185.1 Schmidtea polychroa | reverse complement strand
CTCCTTTTTCAGTGGGGGAATAGAAGATTCGTCCCCATCAGAGGGCTTTTATGTGTACGTCTAGCACCATCTTTATCCTTTATCTCATTCTTAATCTTGTCATCATATTTTTTCCAGCTTCGCTTTTTAGCTATTTTCTTGCGGCTTGTAAAATGAAAAATGAATTTGATGGCAGAAGATGTTGTATGCCTCGATCTTTTGGTGAGCTCTTATGCAGATTTGAAGATATTGGTTGCCTTTCTCAACTTCTTTTGAAAATTTCATTAAGATCGTTTTCTTTGTGTTTCCAATGTGACACCTAGGTATGTTACATATTTTTCCTCATTTATCAGTTTGAGCTTTGTTCCATTCAGAAATTGTTATTTTCCCATCCAATACATCCTTTTTTATTCAGTAATAACGCACTTTCTGTTTAAATATTAGGTAGCCATTTAACTTGTTTCACATCGATTATGTCAAGCATTTCTTGGATTAGGTGATGTTTGTGGTGCCATAAGTACTAGAATCGTCTCATATGCCAAAAATGCTTATTTTTTTCTCCGGCTTAATTCGACTCCTTTGCCACTATTATTGCAGCTTGTATTAGATATTCATACAGAGGCTGAAGATTGGTCATAGATAGTGGCATCTTGTCTAACGACCTTTCGCTTGTTGATTTGGGCTTGATCTGGTGTCCCGACTTTGATATATGGTGGACAATCCTTGTAGCATTCTTGTAGTAGGCTTATGGTATTCTTATTTAGGCCTTTTTGTGCAAAGTTAGCCAGATCACTTCGTGGTGGAATGCTGCCGAATGCATCCGCAAGATCCAAGAACACAAGGTGCACTGATATCCTTTGGTATCTTTTTTCTATTGCACCTTTCCCCCCCCCCCCCCTTCTTTTTGGAACAGTAATGATGTAATTGTGTTCGTCGCCGGCCATTAGATTTAATTCACCGCTTTTTTGCCATTCTGAGATTACCTTGTGTTCGTGTATCCATTCGAGAATTCTTTTGTTTTATTAAGAATTTTCAATAAAAATTCTGTAACTTGTAGGCATCATCAATGTTCTCCAGTTTGCAGGATTATGTGCTTGATTATTTTTGCCTGGTTATAATCAACTTTGTAATAATAGTTTTCCATGAATCTGGATATTTTTTGGATTCGATATTCTTTTGAATATTGGAGTCAATGTGTCCTCAGAGGCAGCCATTCTTCCATGTCTTAATGGAATTCCGTCTTCTCCCGGTGCTGCTCATTGCTGTTTTTTTAATTGCATGGATACAATCCTTTCTGTAATTGTTTTTTGAGGATTCCCATTCGGGTCCTTTATCCGTAATATTAATCCATATTCTTATCTTTGGAGGTTTTGGTCTTGTAAAATGCAGGTCCATTGACGTTGATGTTAGATCAATAACTTTGCATGATTCATTATGGAATTTGGATTATTGCTTTTGCCAGGTTTGATTGAGTAATAATCTCCTTATTTGGTTTATGAGCATAATTTGGTTTTTATTTTCATCTCTTCTGCATGCCCTTTCTCGGTTTTTGATCTTTTGGAATCTGTGTTTGAAAATCATTAAGAATATCATTTTATTGATAGTTTGGTGTAATCTAAATTGGTTTATAGCATCTTCTATTTCTTTTTCGTTCCTTTGATTCGTTTGAACATTTTTTGTATTTTTGATATCATCTAATTGCTTGTTGTTATTTGTGTTCCTTATTTTATCTGAGTCAGGCCGATTGAATATGGGTCTTTCCAGGATTTCTAGAAGTCCTTATATATTGAATAACGAACACTCACAAAATCATATTTGTTTGTGTTTGTGTTGATAGATTGGGATATTCTTAATTGTATATCATTGTCATTGTTCGGAGGTAGGTTATTTTCAGAATATCTCCATTTTCTTTTTGATGGAGATCTTGATTCGTTGGAAGACCATTTGATTATCATGGTCCATAATCACTGGAAGTCCTGTTTTTTCCTTTCTGCAGGGTATACCGTCATGACTTTTATTCATGATTAGCCAATAGTAATCTCCCATCCAACAAGGGCATCCATTTTAACTTTTTAAAGAGACCAGTCCTGTTGTTTGAAATTAAGTCATTAGCACATTGGGGATTTATGTAACAAATTATGCTATCTTTGTTCTTGGGCTCTTTTATAATTGATCTTATTTGAGCCTCGATAGCTGCCTGTGCTAGTCATGCGATGTTTGAAGGAATGTCATTTTTGTTGGAATTATGACATCCATTTTGGCATCTTTATATTTATTTGTCAATTCTCTATGATATTTGAACATGTTCTTCAATTTCATGTTGATGAATATTGTTTGGGCACTGATGGCATTTAGCATGTGTGCCTTGATTTTGTGGGCTCTTGATATATGCTGCTTAATCCCGCTAGTGATTCAGATTTGGACTGGCATCCAATTAGAGCACATTTGTATGTTAGTTCATTTGTGATATGGATCTGGAAGTTCTCTTCGTTATTAGTGTTATTGTCATTTGGACCTCCTCCAATCAATTTTTCAGGTTGTCGAATATGGTTAGCTCTTTATTAGTCTTTTTTGGAAGATTTTGCTCTTCATCACTTGTTGAAATTGCCTTTCTTCTCTTTCTGTTTACGTCTACAGGTATTGTGTTCGGTGTTGTAGAGTTGACATTCTCAGAGCAGGTTTGTATTTCAGCGCTGACTGATTTCTTATATATGGAATTATCCTCCTTAGGTTCAGTGTTCTTGTACTCCAACGATAGTTCTTCTAGCCAGAAAGTTGAAAAACGTTATGGCATTGTGTTGATCCAATGGAGTTTTGAACTGGTAGGTTTTAGGGTTCCTTCAATTAGATCAAGGTAGATTTCCATCTTCCTTTCTTAATTCTGGTATCCTTGGGTTATGTTTCAGTTTTTTTCAGCCATGTATCTAGCACTGTGAAATAGTTGCTTATATTTTTCCAGTTTATGTTCTTTAAGTTTTCTGATGATTTTCGCAGAATACTTTGTGAGAGGGCTGCTGCGATTGCATGATCCTGTTCAGATTCATACTCAAATAGCATATTAACCATAAAAAATCTTCGAATGTTGGAGAAATCATTCTGAGATATTTCAGTTTTTGTGAGGTTTTCATAAGCTTTTTTTGTGAGTAAAGGTCTCTTTGCCATTTCTCTTTTGAAAGCTATTTTTTTGTTGATTTTATTAACGAAATTTTTCGCTGACTTTGCTTTCTCTGAAATATCAGGTATTTCGATGCTATCAATATGTTTTGAGTGTTTTGGCATAATATGATCTCATAGCTCTTTTCTGTTTTCTGGTATTTCGAATCGATCATCATTTCATTTATAGGATGGCTTGAGTCCATGTCCACATTCTGAATGTTCTCCGCAGGAGAACGAGTTTCCACGGAGGGCCCCGCAGGGGTCCGGAGTGGTGATCTGCCCCCCGTAGGGGGCAAATTTTGTTTTGACTACTGCTCATCTGGAAAAAGTTCTCTGATTTTGTAATGATTTTTTCCTTTTGCAATTGGAACCGATTGGAATATAAAATATTTGTGATTTTTCCATTGGTTTAAAATCATTTTTATTCTTTTTTAAATCTTTTAAATCATTTTTTACTATATCTTCTTGTTTTAAAATTTAAATTTAAATTTAAATCTGATTTTTCATTATTTTCTTCAAATTTTAAAATTTTACTATTTGTAAAATTAAAATTTTTCTCATTTTCTTGGAAATTAATTTTAAATCTTGATTTAATTTAATTAAATCTTGATTTTTAATTTTATTTTCTGGAGATTTATTTGAAATTCGGGAAACTTTGTTTAAATATTGCTCTTTTTCTCGAATTTTCTCAGAGTCTTTGATATTTGTTGTAAATCTTCAATTGATTTTCTCATTTGGTCCATTATTTTCTTCATATTATCCATATCCAAACGTAATTGACGATTCTCATCCATTAATTTGGAAATTGTTGAAGTATTCTGAATTTCTGGTATGTTTTGGCTGATTTCAATTGTCGAAATCTCTTCGTTACCACAGGGATAACTGGCGGTGGCGGTCCAAGCGTTCATCTCGTTCGAAATTTTGTTTTGACTACTGCTCATCTGGAAAAAGTTGAAAATTTTAGACCTTAATTGAAAATTTTAGACCTTAATTTACTTAATTGAAAATTTTAGACCTTAATTGAAAATTTTAGACCTTAATTTACTTAATTGAAAATTTTAGACCTTAATTTACTTAATTGAAAATTTTAGACCTTAATTGAAAATTTTAGACCTTAATTTACTTAATTGAAATTTTAGACCTTAATTTACTTAAGTTTAAAAATATATACCATAATTTACTTTAATTTTAAATTTTAGACCATAATTTACTTAATTGAAAATTTTAGACCATAATTTACTTAATTGAAATTTTAGACCTTAATTTACTTAATTGAAAATTTTAGACCTTAATTTACTTAATTGAAATTTTAGACCTTAATTTGCTTATTTATCTTTAATTTACTTAAGTTTAAAAATATATACCATAATTTACTTTAATTTAAAATTTTAGACCATAATTTACTTAATTGAAAATTTTAGACCTTAATTTACTTAATTGAAAATTTTAGACCATAATTTACTTAATTGAAATTTTAGACCTTAATTTACTTAATTGAAAATTTTAGACCTTAATTTACTTAATTGAAAATTTTAGACCTTAATTTACTTAATTGAAAATTTTAGACCTTAATTGAAAATTTTAGACCTTAATTTACTTAATTGAAAATTTTAGACCTTAATTGAAAATTTTAGACCTTAATTTACTTAATTGAAATTTTAGACCTTAATTTACTTAAGTTTAAAAATATATACCATAATTTACTTTAATTTTAAATTTTAGACCATAATTTACTTAATTGAAAATTTTAGACCATAATTTACTTAATTGAAATTTTAGACCTTAATTTACTTAATTGAAAATTTTAGACCTTAATTTACTTAATTGAAATTTTAGACCTTAATTTGCTTATTTATCTTTAATTTACTTAAGTTTAAAAATATATACCATAATTTACTTTAATTTAAAATTTTAGACCATAATTTACTTAATTGAAAATTTTAGACCTTAATTTACTTAATTGAAAATTTTAGACCATAATTTACTTAATTGAAATTTTAGACCTTAATTTACTTAATTGAAAATTTTAGACCTTAATTTACTTAATTGAAATTTTAGACCTTAATTTGCTTATTTATCTTTAATTTACTTAAGTTTAAAAATATATACCATAATTTACTTTAATTTAAAATTTTAGACCATAATTTACTTAATTGAAAATTTTAGACCTTAATTTACTTAATTGAAAATTTTAGACCTTAATTTACTTAATTGAAAATTTTAGACCTTAATTGAAAATTTTAGACCTTAATTTACTTAATTGAAATTTTAGACCTTAATTTACTTAATTGAAAATTTTAGACCTTAATTTACTTAAGTTTAAAAATATATACCATAATTTACTGTAATTGAAAAATTTGGACCATAATTTACTGTAATTTAATTTTTTTAGACCATAATTTCATGTAAAATTGTCATTGAAAAAATTTTCATTTCTCAGGCGCCGTTTATAGTAGGTAGTTAGGAGCCCGCCGCTGTATATGCAAGCCTTTTTTATGCTGCATCTTTTTTTTTGCTGCAACATTTGATTGCGCAATTGTTGCAACTAATTTTTTTTTGTATTGAAAATTCTAGAAAAAAAAATAATACAATTGCGTAATAATACAAAAAAAAACTAGTTGCAACAATTGCGTAATCAAAAGTTGCAGCAAAAAAAAAGTTGCAGCAGAACCCCCCCCCCCCCGGGGGGGTCATTGCTGCAGCGGGCTACTAACTACCTACTATAAACGGCGCCTGAGAAATGAAAATTTTTTCAATGACAATTTTACATGAAATTATGGTCTAAAAAAATTAAATTACAGTAAATTATGGTCCAAATTTTTCAATTACAGTAAATTATGGTATATATTTTTAAACTTAAGTAAATTAAGGTCTAAAATTTTCAATTAAGTAAATTAAGGTCTAAAATTTCAATTAAGTAAATTAAGGTCTAAAATTTTCAATTAAGGTCTAAAATTTTCAATTAAGTAAATTAAGGTCTAAAATTTCAATTAAGTAAATTATGGTCTAAAATTTTCAATTAAGTAAATTAAGGTCTAAAATTTTCAATTAAGTAAATTATGGTCTAAAATTTTAAATTAAAGTAAATTATGGTATATATTTTTAAACTTAAGTAAATTAAAGATAAATAAGCAAATTAAGGTCTAAAATTTCAATTAAGTAAATTAAGGTCTAAAATTTTCAATTAAGTAAATTAAGGTCTAAAATTTCAATTAAGTAAATTATGGTCTAAAATTTTCAATTAAGTAAATTATGGTCTAAAATTTAAAATTAAAGTAAATTATGGTATATATTTTTAAACTTAAGTAAATTAAAGATAAATAAGCAAATTAAGGTCTAAAATTTCAATTAAGTAAATTAAGGTCTAAAATTTTCAATTAAGTAAATTAAGGTCTAAAATTTCAATTAAGTAAATTAAGGTCTAAAATTTTCAATTAAGGTCTAAATTTTCAATTAAGTAAATTAAGGTCTAAAATTTTCAATTAAGTAAATTAAGGTCTAAAATTTTCAATTAAGTAAATTATGGTCTAAAATTTTAAATTAAAGTAAATTATGGTATATATTTTTAAACTTAAGTAAATTAAAGATAAATAAGCAAATTAAGGTCTAAAATTTCAATTAAGTAAATTAAGGTCTAAAATTTCCAATTAAAGTAAATTAAGGTCCAAATTTTGAATTAAAGTTAATTAAGGGTCAAAATTTAAAATTAAAGTAAATTAAGGTTCTAAAAAATTAAATTAAAGTTAATTAAGGTCCAAATTTTTAAATTAAGTAATTAATGGTCAAATATTTTAAATAAGTAAATTAAATTAATAATTTTTAAATAAGTAATGTAATAAGCAAATTAAAGTAAGATTTTAAATTTATTAACAAAATAATAGAAGGTGTTTGAGAATTGAAATTTTTTAATGAAAATTTTTATGAAATAATTTTTTAAGTAATTTTAGATGGAAATTTTTATGAATAATTTTTCAGTGGTAATTTTTAATAAAAATTTTTATGAAATATTTTTCAATGACAATTTTAGAAAAAATTTTTTGAAATAATTTTAGATGGAAATTATGTAAATTAAGGGATACATTTTTAAATTAAAGTAATCAATGGTCTATATTTTAAACTTCTATATTCGGTAAACAAGGACTAAATTAAGTAAATAAAGGGTTAAATTAAAGAAATTATGATTATAATTATAATTAGATTTAAAGAATAATTACCTTTTCATTTAACACTACAGTGTTAATTCTTACCATTTTAGAATAATATTTTTTATCAAAGTTCTTATCTTGATTTATTTAATTTTAATTGAATGTAATGACGAAATAGAGCGTGTTGTCTTCAATTTTAATGAATTAATTTGAAAGATTATTTAGATAAATTTTTGTGTTTAAGGTATTCATTAGTAATTTTTTTTTTTAGAGTTGATGGTTTTTGTGAATTTTTATCATTTTCGTGAATTTCATGTGGATTGAATGAATATTTAAAAATTTTAAGTTAGTTCTAAGATAAATTTAATTAATTTCTTGATAATTGGATGCATTTTTAATTTTAAATAAAAATTATTTTTAATGATAGTTAGGTTAATCACGTGATAGGATATGACTTTGTAATAATATTTTTTTCATATATTTTCTAAGAATTTCATGTTGATTTATTAAAAAATTTAAAGTTTTAATGATGATTTTAATTGAATTTCTTGATAATTTGTTAAATTTTAAATAAAAATTAATTTTTTTTAATGACTGTTAGGTTAATAATTATGTAATTGGTTTAATTTTAGATGACTTTGTAATGCATTTGACTAAATAATTTTTTTTCAATAATTTTCTAAGAATATTTACACATTGATGAACTTTTTAAAAAAAAACATAAGCTAAGAAACCAGTTAACTTTATCTCGAATAGATATTTTAAATTTACTTGAAATTTATGATTTAGTTTGTTATTATTGCTTGAAAATGATTGGTTGAATCGTTGAAGAATTATGGTCAATTAATATATATCATCTCTAGTTAGGTATTTGATGGGTTAAATATTTGTAGAAAATTTTAGTGAATTTTGATCTTTTACTACGTGAATTTAGATACTAAATTATTTCATAGATGTATTTTGGATGTCGATAACAGTTAATAAAAATTCATATTTTTGAAGAATTCTCTAAGAATTTTAAGAGGATTGATTGAATTAAAGGAGGATTCAAGTGGGTAGAATTAATGGATATAGTCGGATAGATGTTTAAAGGGGTAGAAATATTTGGTGAGAGATCGGTTAAGCTGGGATATTGTCGGTGAGATTTAATGAGAGATCGGATAAGGTTGGAATATATGATCTTTTAAGGGGGATATAGTTGGTGGGATTTAATGAGAGATCGGTTAAGATGGGAAAATATGATCTTTTAAGGGAGATATAGTTGGTTAGATTTAATGAGAGATCGGATAAGGTAGGAATATATCATTGTAAGGGAGATATATTCGATTGAATTTAATGAAGGATGGGTTAAGATGGGAATATATCATTGTTTTAAGGGAAATGTCAATACATTAGTCAGTTATGAATCAATAATAATGTGAACTTATATCGTTTTATTAGGTTGTGATTAATGCACAGTAAATTAATTTAGAACATTGTTTTATTAAGTAGGGATAATGATCGATTTACTTGGTTTTGACAATGAAATCTTTACAGATAATTGGGATTGATATCAACTTTAAATTATTTTTATCTTTATTTAGACGGACAACGACAAAAGTTGGAAATATTGATTTAAAACGTCGACTAAAGAAAATTGATCTTTATTGGGGAGAAATCTATCGGGTGATTTTAATTAGTAATTAAATCGGTTGGATATTGGTAAAAATGATCATTTGAAGAAATATGGATAAATTTAATCTTTCTATGCAACTACTCAGTTATATTGCACAGTCAAATTTCAAGCAATATTTATTTTAAATTTCGAGTACAGTGATTAACAAAAATTTAATTATAACCGGTTTTATCATTAGATTTTATAAATTATTTAGAGTTAATGATTTTACCTGTTTTATAGGGAAATATTTGTGATAATACGAATTAAAGTTAGAATTATAGTCATTTAAAGGGGATTTTAAGGAATCTTATTAGTCTGAGGGAAATATATAGCCTTTTAAGGGTATTTATCGATAAAATACTTATCTTTAAAGACATTGATATTTCATGGAAATTTGATGCTTTCTAGATGATTTTAGTAGAAAATTTACTTGGATATACCAATTATTGACATTTAAATGAATTTACTGGTTTATTAGATGTTATCATTAGTTATCTAGTTTCTTTTGGAATTTAATGATAATTATTTTTATTATAGATTGTTGACTTTGATAATGGTAATGAATTCATACTGAATTTTGTGTATAATTTGAGGAATTAGTAAATAGATTTGAATATACGTGTATTACTTTTAAAAAATAATTAAAATTAATTTATTTCAATTAATTTATTCAATCAAAATAAATTATCTACTAGATCTTATTATCTTTATTATCTTAGTTGATTAACTTGAATTATTTTAGAAAATTTACTTGGATATACCAATTATTGACATTTAAATGAATTTACTGGTTTATTAGATGTTATCATTAGTTATCTAGTCTCTTTTGGAATTTAATGATAATTATTTTTATTGTAGATTGTTGACTTTGATAATGGTAATGAATTCATACTGAATTAATTTATTTCAGTTAATTTATTTAATCAAAATAAATTATCTACTAGATCTTATTATCTTTATTATCTTAGTTGATTAACTTAAATGATCAGTATTTTTTTTTATTTACTGGATGATTAATGACTAGAATTTAAAGTTCTTTCGTCCATTACATTTTGTTATTTATTATGTTTTGAATAATTTAAATTTTTACAAAGATTTATTTAATTTTTATCTAGTTATTGGAAAATCATACAAGTACTGGTAATCAGTTAATTAATGAATTGCATTTTTTTTAATTAATTTTTCATCCAATTTTTCAAGTGAAGAGTATTTTCTTTTAAAGATCAATTTTTTATTACATAGTTGTTGGTTGTAAGTATCTGGTTGTTAATATTTGGTATCTGATTGATAGAGTTTAGTTGTAGATGATGACAAGAATATATTGCATGTGATGAAGAATATTTTGTATTTAATTGCTATTATTTTTATGTGTTGTTAGTTGATTGTTGGTACTTGGTATCTTGTATTTGGTAGTTGGTACAGTGTTGATTACTGATTGTTGTCATATAGTTGTATATATTTGTTAATTTCTCGATAGGTTTTGATGGTGGTTGTTAGTACATGGTTGTAAGTGCTTAGTATTTTGTTGTTTGAAACCTAGTGGTAGCTAATTAATGAGTAGGTGGGGGGTTGAGAGTGATCAATATTGTAAGTGAAGATGATTTTCTTTTAAAGATATATTTGTTATTACTTGATTGTTTTTACTTGGTTGTTAGTACATGTTCGTAGGTTACTGGTTGTTGGTACTAAGTTGTTGGTATCTTGTATTTGGTAGTTGGTACAGTATTGTTTACTGATTGTTGTTATATAGTTGTAGGTTGATAATGCTTAGTACCTGGTTGTTGTTGGTTGTTAGTACTTGGTAGCAGGTAACTGGTTGTTAGTATCTAGTAGCTAGTTAATGGGTAGGTGGTGGTTGAGTGTTACCAATACCCTTACGACCAGTACCCTTACGACTAGTACCCTTACGACCAGTACCCTTAGCGGGTCAAAACATCCTGTCGGATAGACTAAGAGTATATATAATAAAACTGATCAACAATAAGTAGTTATTGAATGTGATTTTTACTTTGCAATAATAAGTTATCATTTAAAAGAAGATGTTTTTGTAAATTAGAATTCATTAGTATTTCATTGTAATTTAAATTATTTTGAATTTCACGTGGTGTTTTAAAGTGATTGAGTTGTGGTTTTTTGATGAAAATCAACATGTTTGTTAAATTTAGACATTTTGAAAAGATTTTTTCTACTGATTGTAATTAAACATATTTTTGAAGACAGATAAAAAATTAATTTAAAAACATTTCATAAAATACAATAAAGAATACTTAGTTGGTTGTTAGTACATAGTTGTAGGTACTTAGTAGTTGGTTGTATGTACTTGGTATCTAGTTGTACCTGATAGTTGTTGGTATCCGATTGTTTAATTATTATTATTATTATTATTATTATTATTATTATTATTATTATTATTATTATTATTATTATTATTATTATTATTATTATTATTATTATTATTATTATTATTTTTATCAATATTATTATTATTTTTATTATTATTTTTATTTTTATTTTTTATTATGATTATCATTATTTTTTATTATTATAATTATTATTAATATTTTTATTATTTTTTATTATTATTTTTTATTATTATACTTATTATTAATATTTTTATTAATATTAATATTATTTTTATTATGATTATTATTTTTATTAATATTAATATTATTTTTATTATGATTATTATGATTATTATTATTATTATTATTATTATTATTATTATTATTATTATTATTATTATTATTATTATTATTATTATTATTATTATTATTATTATTATTATTAGTATTATTATTATTAATATTAATATTATTTTTATTATTAATTTTTATTATCATTGAAATTTGCATCTAAATTTGCCTTTGAAAATTATTTCATTAAAATTTCCATTTAAATTTGTCTTTGACAATTATTAATTCATTAAAATTTCTATTTAAAATTAGCTTCAAAAATTATACCATAAAAATTTCTATTCAAATTTAACTTAAAAAAAAAATATTTCATAAATATTTTCAATAAAAATTAACTTAAAAAAATTATTCCATAAAAGTTTCTATTAAAATTTGACTTTAAAAAATTATTTCTTAAAAATTTTATTTTAAATTTTTATTTCTCAGAAGCGGTTGGTTATTCCAACTTTTTGTTTATAAATTTTAATTTAAAGTTTTGAACCTATAATTTAAAAATAAAACATTAATTTACCTATTTATCCTTGTATTACTTTATTTAAATTTTTTTACCATAATTTACAACCAAATATAGCCCTTATTTTCATATTTAACCAATAATTTCATGTAGTGAATGATTAATTGACAATGATTTGCATCTTTAATTACTATTGAAAAATAATACATAAAACTTTCCATCTAAAATTAACATTGAAAAATAATTCATAAAAATTAACTTAAAAAATAATTATTTCATTAAAATTTTCATCTAAAATTAACATTGAAAAATATTTCATATAAATTTTCATCTGAAATTAACATTGAAAAATATTTCATAAAAATGTCTATTAAAAATTATCTTAAAAAATATACGTTAAAAATTTTCATTTAAAATTTTCAATTCTCAATCACCTTCAACTTTTTGTTAATAAATTTTAAAATCTAACTTTAACTTTTTTTACTTATTACATTACTTAAATTTACTTATTTCACTTTAATTTAAAGTTTTTTTTACCATTGATTACTTAATTTTAAAATTTGGACCTTAATTAACTTTAATTTAATTTTTTAGAACCTTAATTTAGTTATTTGAGCCCATTGATTACTTTAATTTAAATATTTGGACCTTAATTTACTTATTTGAACTCATTGATTGCTTTAATTTTAAATTTTAGACCTTAATTAACTTATTTGAACCCGTTGATTAATTTAAATTAAGTTTTTTTTTAGAACCTTAATTAACTCATTTGAACCCATTGATTACTTTAATTTAATTTTTTTTTAGAACCTTAATTAACTTATTTGAACCTGTTGATTAATTTAATTTAATTTTTTTTTTCTAGAACCTTAATTAACTCATTTGAACCCATTGATTACTTTAATTTATTTTTTTTTGGATCTTAATTTACTAATTTGAACCTTAATTTACTTATTTCAGCCCATTGATTACTTTAATTCAATTATTAGACCCATCATTTACTTTAGTTTAAAATTTTGGACCTTGATTTACTTTAATTTCATAATTTAGCCTTTAATTTACTTATTTAACTTTAAATTAAAATTATTGACCATTGATTACTGTAATTCAATTTTTAGACCCATTATTTAATGTAATTCAAAAATTTGGACCATAATTTACTTTAATTTAAAAATCTTAGTCCATAATTTACTGTAATCCTATTTTTAGACCCATAATTTGCTTTATTTTAAAAAATTTACCATGTTTTTTAGTGTAGACCACCTTTTTGTATTGAAAATAACCTGAGACCTTGAATTACCATACTTTTTTAGTGTAAACCGCCTTTTTCTATTGAAATTCTCAGGACCAAGGAGACCCACCTGAATTTACTTTTAAAATTCCATGCATTTTTAGTGATAATCGGATTTTTGTATTGAAAATCCCAGGACCATCGAGACCCACTCAAATAATACTGACTTATCCTTTGCTTTTTGTATTGAAAATATCCTGAGACCTTAAATTACCACTGTTTTTTAGTGTAGACTGTCTTTTTGTATTGAAAATATCCTGAGACCTTAAATTACCATGCTTTTTTATTGATAGTCGGATTTTTGTATTGAAAATCCCAGGACTATGGAAACCCCCTCACTATAGTCTGAATAATCCATGCTTTTTTAGTGTAGACTACCTTTTTCTATTGAAATTCTCAGGACCAAGGAGACCCACCCAAATAATACTTATCCTTGGCTTGTTTATTGAAAAAAAAATTTTTGTATTTAAAATCCCAGAAAAAAATCATTGGAGCATGCGGCAACAATTATGTAATCAAAAAATGTCTACGGAAAAGGTTATGCAATCAAAAGTTTGCAACATTTTTACCCCCCCCCCCCTATTGCTGCCGTGGGCTACTAACTACCTACTCACCAGACGTTATTAGGGGCTCTCAATTTTTGGTGTATTCCATCGCGGTAAGGTAAATTTGATTC
Organism: Schmidtea polychroa; assembly: GCA_959609185.1. Lineage (NCBI taxonomy): Eukaryota > Metazoa > Platyhelminthes > Tricladida > Dugesiidae > Schmidtea > Schmidtea polychroa. Next base: position 107,323 of record CAUHTR010000547.1, on the reverse strand, counting down.
TTTGTATGTGTAATGTAATTTTGTTAAGTCTAATGTTATTTTAAATTGAAGTTAATTTTCGTTAATATTGGTATTGTATTTATTTTTGTTGTTAAGTCTAATGTTATATAATTTTTTGAATTAATAAAATTTTTAATTGAATTTGTTTTAACTAATTCTTGTGGTTTGTTTATATTTAGAATTATTTGATCATTGGATAATTTATAAAAATATAGCAATGTGGTCAATTCGTCTGGCACGGTCGTTCGAAAATAGTCGGTACTTGTACCGGTGGTTTTCGAGTGAACCGTGAAAGTTGGAAAGACCAGTAGTAGATAGGCAATTTTGCAAATGATTAGAAGACGGCTAAGTCACCTTTATTTTCATAGATACCACTGAGTTGGGAGTAATAATAAGATAGTTAGGACCAGTTGTCGGTAGATAAAGTAGGTTTAGGCAATCTTATAGAAACTACGAATGGTTAAGATATTCGATAGTTCAGGATTAGAAATAAAGGTAGATTTCAAATTTTTATGAGAAGTGTGGGAACATGTTTATTAACTTGCGAATAAGGACAGACCCTTACTCAAATTTTTGAAAAATTAAATTACAATTTTCATAAGAATGAAATATGGAACGACATTTATCTACTGGGAAATAAATTATCGACAAATATTATAAAATACCCATAATGATTTATGATAGAAAAATAAAGGCGCATCCCTGCACAAATTTTTGAAAAGGAACAATAGAAAACATCCAGAAATGATGACCATAGTTGAATAAAATAGTAAAGTAGAAATAGAAAATGACTAATGACGTAAAACCTTCTATCGGCCGTCCAGAGACCGAAGAGAAAATACAATGGGGAGTAGTTTCAATTGATTAAAGAAATAAGGGCCAATCGCTGCTCAAATTTTTTGAAGGATAATTTGGATATTATAGAAAGTATAGAACAATAATTATCAGATGGAAAATAAGGGCGGATCCCTGCGTAAAATTTTATAAGAGAACAATTGGAAATACCCGTAATTGAGGACCACAAATGATCTAAAAACAGCATACATTGTGAATAATGACGTAAGACCTTCTATCGGCAGTCTAGAACCCAAAAAGAAAATACAAAGGGGAGTAGTTTTAGTGATAGAGCTCACCTGCTCATTTGTTTTTCGCCTTTGTTTACAGTACCTACATGGTCGTCGCCATGGGTACACAAATGGTTTAAGGTGCAATAGTCATGGAGGTGCTTAGGAAAGAGTCGAGTGATTATCTAAATTACCCCTAGCGTATTTAAGATATAAAAATGACACACCCCTAAGTAACCAACATAAGTATTCTACTATTCTTATACCTTATACGTTTTGCAGACACTAATTCCTGATACTTATTTCGATACTAACCCTTTCAATATTTTCTGTGAACTAATAAATATTTATATTAATCTTATGTCCCTACAGATACTTTTCGATAAACAATACCTTAATTAAATTCAAAATATTACATAATTATATTTGCATAACTGTTCTGAATTAATTTTCTGTCACGTTTTTTCAATTTTTAAGAAAAAAATATTCTTTCGTAAAAAATCTTTTGATTTAATCATATTAATAGTCTTTTTATTTTAATTAGTATCTTTGTTTGAATTATACAAATAACGTATAATAATTTAACTAAAAAAATTAGATTTATTTTCTTTTAAAATATGAATCATCAACTAGGATCCAAAAATCATATGTATAAATTAAATATTAACTATAAGAATATATGGATGCTTCTTGACATGTTTAATTTCAAATTTTTCGAATCTATCGAAGAGTACACGTGTTTAATTTGTCACAAATTAATGAAGAATGCTTCTCAAAACACCTGTGGTTGCAAATATTGTTTTGAATGTGCATCAAATTGCTTACTTCATGGTATTCAACATTGTCCATCAAATTCAGATAAATGCAAACAACAAGAATTTAGCAGACATAGTCTAACAATATCGAATGAACTGAATAAAAAAATAGTGAAATTATTAGTAAATTGTCCTTTTACAGGATGTCTTTATAAATCGGAATTGCTTTCCATAGAAAGTCATATAAAAACTCATAAACCAGATATAGATCAACTACAACCTCAGAATTTTGTCTATTCAGTCAATACAATAGAAAGAAATTTGAAAAAGTTAGAGATACAGTCTATCAAATTTAAAGTAAGTGAATATTTACAAATTATAAGGTAACTTTATATTTATTATATACTTTGCAATTATTAATAATGTAATATTTATCAATTGAAATAATGTAAAGCATAATTTAGAATTAGTTTAATAATTAACTTTTATGGAAATATTACATTACATTAATTATGAGATGAGTTTGAAAAAATCACAATGGATTATTAGTTCATATTTTCCAATGATTTTAGTTTTGGTAAACTTATTATGTAATATTTGAAATGGTAATTTGTTTGAAAGATAATTTTAAAGTAAAAAATATAACTAAGTTGAAAAATAGATACCAATATTTTAATTTACTTGTAATTTGAATATTTTTAGTATATTCATATAAAATCGCTATTTCAATTTTAAAAACTTCTTTAAACATACATAACAACCTTTACACAACGCAGTTTGTTTATGAATCCGCAAAAAATAATTCATCTACGTACCCATATTTTAAGTCACCCAAAATCTAATCTAGTAGCCTAAATTCATTTTTATAAATAGGAAATGTAAAATTTTTTTAAAATCAACCGCCACAGCGAAACTTACACTGGAGAGACTTCCGTCATCTCTGTATTCGAGCTCAAGAACATTATAGACCTAAGGCTTTGACCCATATTAGTTAGCACAATAAGGGCTATTGGGTTGGTGATAACGTTTGTAAATTCAAATTTTTACTCCAAAGCGTGTTTATTAATTCACAATTCAACACTCTCGAACACGATAAGCTTTATTAATATTCACACTGGATCGTACAAATTTCAATTACAACCAATTTATCACAAAGAGCTTATTTCGACACTACGTGAAGAATAGCCATTTCTGTAACCACAACAATAATCACTAACCGTCAACCAACTCAATTACATGCTACGTTGATCGATTGTTCTCTTTGCTTTGACCAAAAATTTATTTACTCCATATCCACTTTATATTCAATTTTACAAAAGATTCTCGTCACTTCTCGTTTAACTCTGCTATGAACTCTGTTTAATTATTCCTTTAAATTCTCCTTTTGATTCTCCTTTTTAACTCGTTTTCTTCTCCATATCTTACGCACGCCCATATCTTACGCAAAATTTTTTTTATTCTACACAAAGAAACAAAAAGCAATAAAAACACCAAAATATTATATAAAAAGCAATTAAATAATGAAATTTAATTATTGTTTGAATTCTTCTTGGAGGTCCTTCAAGAAAATATACCTGTTTAATATAAAAATTTGGAATAAGAATCTAGGATATTCAAAATCCATCCAAATCCATCATTGTCTTCTTGATAATTGCGCATATCTACACAATCCATCTGTACCAATTCCCAGGGAAACTCCGAGATTATTGGGATTATAGGTACAACTCTTGGTAATGGCTCGTGTCTCTTGCATATTAAACAAGAAGATACATATCGCGTTATTATTTCCCTTTTGAAGCCCGCGTACAAGAGTTTTGAGTTTTCATACATTGCTTTCATCCCAGTGTGGTCAGGGAGATGCAATCTTTCAAATAAATTGTGCAGGCCAACTTCATCATCATTTGCAATGATTTCTTTGTTACATTCTCCTGATTTTAGATAAAGCTTATTTTCCACTTCAATAAAGTTTTCAGCTTTCTTTATAAAATTTCTTTTTGAATGTCTATCTAAGTCAGTAATCCAACTACTTTGTATTAGTAATTTTTTTCTTTTTGCGTAAGATATGGGCGTTTGTAACATATGGGTTCGACAGTTATTATATCCCACCTGATGGTGACAGGAATACTGTCGAAATATATCGTGAAAAGAATGTTTAATTGGCGTTTTATTATAAATAAAAATAATTTAAAATTATAAAAAAATTATAGCATTTACATAATAATTCCTATTGATCCCGTTTTTTAATCGTTATATAAGTTAATGAATTACATTATTACATTTTATATTGAATTATTACATTTGATACTGAAATTCATAATAGGATTTATTAAATAACATAAACAATAAAGTTACAAGCCTTCCCACTGAACAATTTGGTGCTTGTTTAAATGTTATTGGCAATATTAACAAGAAGTCAATTTCAAATTCAGATTATTCACTGAGCAACCAAGTGATATAATAATGCAATTCATATTATTTGATGACGGTTTAGAAACTTTTACAAGATATAAAAAATGAAATCAAGAACTTTAAGGATGATATCACAACCAAAAGTAAAGAAACAACTAACAGAATTTCTAATGCAATTTCTATTGCGAATAAAAATAAAAAGAAAAATGTAATTTGATAGAATTATTTTGTCTAAATAACAACAATTCTAGGAGGAATTAGAGGAAAAATTGATTCAGTTGCGTTTGAAAATCGAATCGGATAAAGAAAATAAATCTAGTAGGAATGATGATGTGCTGGATAATAGGAAATCTACAATTGACATATGTAGAAACACAAAGCATCAACTTCACAACAATAGAAGTGTTATCCTCGATACAACTTGCTCGATACCCCCTCGTCATAAATTGAGTGAAAATTTAGAAGTAAATTTTCATGATTGTATAATTTTCCTTTATAAATTATTCATATTTTAACATTCATTTTATGATTGGATTTTTATAAGATATTCAATCAGTCGTGGTAATATTTGAGAATTTATTAAAATGAAAGTTTCTTTTAACTTTGGCAGACTGAATGGATACCATTAATGCAAGTTTGATGTTAGATCATGACCTGATATGAGGTTCTAGTATTCAGGGTAATGCATGAATTTCCTCTTTGGTTTTGTTTTTTGTTCGATAAACTTGATGATTTCATTTTTAAGTAGATTTTATGTGCAGATGAAAAGTGGTAGTGCAGTCCTTTTGTTGAGCCTCCACCGATTTTCAATATTTTCGCGCAAGTATTAATTTTGCACTTCGCAGTTTCGATTTCTTTATCTCGCAGAAAATACTTCCATATTGGAGCTGTGCTGTTGAATTCAATGAATTTGGATTATGACGTCATGATTTAGGAGCTAAAGAATTATTAAATTAAGTGTAAATTATTTCTTATACTGATAGTCTCCTTGCTTTACTTACATATATTTAAATTTGGATTGAATCGAAAATGTCTATTCTAATTTATTGTTCATATATTTTTATATTCTTATATAAAGACTGAACACACTAAATTACTGTATAAAATACAAATTTAAACAAAATATGTAATTATATTACATTATTTCCATTTACAAAAACCCCAATAATGTATAAAATTAACGAATATGATTTTATAAAAAAATATTTTCGTTTTTCAGATTTTTACTTTTTACTTTCTTTATGAATTTGATCGCGCTCTTATTGTTTCATTTTCTTTGTTTTTAATCCCTTTTTGCTTACCTAATTTTTTAGTAATTTCGCGCTTGTGTAGTTATTTATTAACATTGACAACAGAAATAATTTCCACACACTAATAATCAAAAAAGTTGTACCAACAATAATTACTGAATGAATTAGATAATAAATATTACATATATTGATATTCATATATCTCATTGCTGCAAATCACACCAATATAAAAATTATTGTAATCCCGAAATCCCGGGATTGTTTTAAACGAATCCCGGGTTTTCGGGCTGGGGAAATCATACTGAATCATGGGATTTTGGTGTGGGGAAATTATACTGGATCCCGGGATTGCAAACCCTACAGCTACATTTTTGTACAAACAAAAAAGGTTTGTAAGACCTAATTCTGTCTGTAACAACCAAGCCTGCCCAACTTTTTTATACTAAAGATTGACTTAACTTGTACAAAAAATATAAATCTTTAATTAATTTAATTAATTTTCACTTCATTATAAAATTAAAAAGTAAAAATAAATAAAAAAATTAATTAATTTCAAAAAAATATAAGAAAACAAGCATATATTAATGTGATCTTTGGTATTGGTTTGACTTAGCAATTTTTTCAAAATCTGGATTATATGATGACACAGATGATCATAAACATTGATCAAGGTGAATATCAGTTAAAGAATTTCTGATTTCCGATTTAATAAGATTCATGTCTGAAAATGCAGATTCTGTCATATTTGTGTAGTAGTAGAAATTCGTATCACAATCGACTGGTTGGGCAGACCCGTTAATAATCCTTTTTGACAATAGAATCCTGTTGATAGAACTCTTAGAACCCATTGAGAGAACCCATCGTTTGCCAGAACTCCATGTTACCATTACCATTTATGGTACAAATACATAATTACTTCAGAATTTGGTAAATGTTGCCTAGAAGAGCAAGGAATTTTTAGGTTTATATTATTATAAGAACTTTTATTTCTTCCAATTTCACCACTGATTATTTTCCATTAAATTTATTAAATATCGATGTTTGTTGATACTCACGAATTTTTGGCACTGCTTTTTTCAAGTGATTTTTTTTGAAAATCACTTGAAAAAGGCAGTACCGAAAATTCATGAGTATCAACAAACATCGATATATTGCTGATTTACAGTCTTCAAAACGGTTTTTATTGTTAACGTTGAAAGAGACTGTTGATAAATGTATGAATAATGGATCGTAGTATGAATGAATGTAAATTGACTGATATATCGAATGATGTAGTGAATATGGGTATTGATACTAACAAACAAGATGAGCCAAAATATACGATGGTATTGCCGTATTCTGAAGGATATAAAGATTTCAAAAGAAAGATTGGTAAACAGCTGGGTACATTGAATTATAGAATTCTTTCAAAATCGTGCAAAGTACGTAGTATGTTTGTTAATAAATCTCAAACGCTGGTTAGATTGTGTTCGGATCTCGTTTATCAATTCACGTGTAATGGGTGTAATGCCACATACATTGGAGAGACTTCCCGTCATCTCTGTACTCGAGTTCAAGAACACTGTCGACCGAAAGGAGTGTCCAATATTAAGGATCACAATAAAGTCTGTATGAGAGAATTAGGAATGTCTGATTTTAAAATCTTATCAAAAAATTTTGATAATTGTTTTGAGCGTGTGATGTGAAGCATTATTGATATGAACTTTTAATCCTAAAATCAATGTGCAGAATGCGGTGAATACTTGTGTGTTGAATGTTTTTAATTAAGTTTTTGTATGTTGATGTATATTAATAATAGTTATGTTAAATAATTAAAAAAATAATATTTTTAATAATTTTAAAAGTTTAAATATAATTGATTGTTGAAAATTATTTATAATTTAAAATTTATAGATTTTATAATTTGTTCATATATTATCAATATAGTAAAGTTATTCAACCGTCGTGAATGTAGGTAACCTGATGATGATAGTGATGCTATCGAAATATATAGTGAAAAAGATGTACGAATGGCGATTTTTATTAATAAAATCTTTACCGTGTTTATGTAAGTATTATTTTTTAATTAAATTATATTAATTACAAGACTTTGCTAAATTAAATTGCATATGAATTTGGCAATCGTTATTTCACATATCCGTGTATTTCTAACTAATACATATAAATGTCTTAATATTTTACTAAATGATAATAATTTCTGAAATTGATAAGGATTATTTTTATATTATGTATCGACATATTTTTCATTTTATTCAATATATAATTTGCAGCAAAAGACATATATTATCATTTACTTGTAATAATAAATAATAATAATAAGTATAAAGTGATGATTTCCTGGTAACCGCATTAATTAATTGTTTAATAATAATAACCTTCGACCCCTCTGCTCAAAATGTTCAAAATGCTCAAGTCTCTAACTTCTTGTATGATTTCACCTTCATCACTACCTTCATCACTACCTTCATGATTTCAAATATGAATTATCTTAACTATAAATTAATTTCAATTAGAACAAACAAAAGTATATTTGATAAAATTATATTGATTTCAAAAAACCAAATTATATTCAATTTTATCAAAATCATTTATTTTCAATGTTTTTTTGCACATAAATCAGTTTTAATATTTATATAATTTTAATTTAAATAATTTTGAAAATAGTCATCATTAGATATGGATTTTTAATAACTTGAATTTATGTCTAATTTCCACTTATCATGTTTTTGTTAATTTTGTTTCTTTGACAAATAAATTTGATTGATATCACCTATGATGGAACAGAAAGAAAATTAGCCTGATTTTGAATTTTCAGTGCAAATCAATAGTTAACGGTGTCGAAAGGTTAGTAATCAAATCAAATATGAATCAGCAAACAATTGAATGGAAACCAGATTATTATCATAATACGCAAACCTCCCCGATCCCAGTAAAATCTGCATCGAAAGCTAGGAATAGAATTCTTAATTTTGCCCAAAACAATAATTTGTATAAACCCTTTCGTTGGAAAATCGAAAATTTCTATAATAAGTTACAATGGGCAAGAAAAGGAGAAATATCAACTTTAACCAGTGATCAATTTTATTCCCATATCAATGGTTACCAATTGGTACTAGAGCTATATCCAAATGGATATGGTAGTGGTCTGGATAAATATCTGTCGGTTTTCTTTTATTTATCTCGAGGAACTCATGATGAAAAATTAGAATGGCCAATGAGGCGTTGCGTGACCATCAGTTTGATAAACCAGACATCAAATCAAATTCATTTTAGTAAAACATTCAGTTACGATAATTGCAAAAACAAGGATTTGATAGGTTTTCACAAACCGCTAAGGGGGCGCAATCATGCCGTCGGTGAAAACTGCTTTATTTTATTAAATGTAGTATTAAACAATGACCACATTCTACAAAACGATTCTATTGTATTTACTTGTTCTTGTCATTAGATATATACATGATATCGATTTGCTGGTGCTGTTCATTTGACCAATCACGATCAATGGTTGTGCGCGCTAGCAAATATTAGTTATCATATATTTAGTTTTAATCAGAAATTTATCATTTGTTATTTGTTTTTATCACAAAATTATTGTTTAATATTAATTTTCTTATTTCTAAAATATATTGTTTCATAAAATAGATTTAACTTTAATTATATTTGTAAAATTGAATTTTTATTATAATATTCGATCGAAAAAATAGATTTTCGATAAGATTACAATAAAAATGTTAAGTTGTTGATTTATATTCAGAAATTTATTTTTCAAACTAAATTCTAGTTCCCTAAATTCTACAAGAAATACAATCTGCAATTTAACACTACTTACCATAATCTAACGACGACGAATACGGATTTGTGATTTATTAATTCAAAAGCAGTGAAATATCAAATCATACAACAAAGGAATAAGAGCAATTGTCAATCAGAAAAAGCAATCAAATTTATTATTCCATTTATTTTCTAAGCTTGTAAATTTGGATTCACAGTTTGAACGGAAATCAAATCCAAAAATTTTGAATCAGGACTGCATACTTATCAATTTTATTCAATAAATGCTCCAAAATAAATGAGCATTATTTCTGAAAAGGTTCGTGAAAAATTCCAGACACACACAAACTTAAAGAATGCATAAGTATGTCTTAAATTTAACACAGCATTTATATTATAAGGTAAACACATAACGCCTTCCTAAACGCCTTCCTGACTATTGTACTTATACCATCCATATACCCATGGTGATAGCCATTTTGGTGCTGCGTGAAAAATTTATAAATAATAACAATAAAAATATACTAACAACAGTATAATATTCAAAATCGTTTAAATTTATTATTATTAAACGTATTTTAGGAATAAATGTGAGTTGAATATTTCAAAGTTCAATCTGGTTCACAATTTTGCTTTAACCATTCAAGCTGTTGAAAACACACGTTCAGTTGCTATTGGTGTCGGTCTAATAACTAAAAGAGCAGTGATGAAAAGATAAAAAAGTGGCGTTAAGAAATTACTCAATGAAAAATTTCCTCCTGTTATAATTTGGCATTGTGCTAATCATAGACTGGACATATTTCAGGAATCAATAGATTTAAATCATTTCTTGATAAGCTTTACGTTGTGTATCATACTTCCTTAAAGAAAATTGCAGAGTTACATTCATGTGTGGAATTACTTGATTTTGGGCTGTTTAAAATTGGTCGAATTTTAAATACCCTATGTATCATCTAGTTTCTGTTCAGATTTTGCAATGTGAGAAAATTATGAAGCGCTGGCGAAGCATTTTGAAGAAGCGATGGTTGATCCTACAAGGGACAAAAATGATAAATGCACTTGTGAAGGTTTAAAAAACAATTGCATCACCTGAGTTTTTAATGGATCTAGGATTGATGTTTGATGCACTCCTAAAATTATAGGAGTTAAGTTTGGACCTCCAAGAACGCAACATGGATCTGTAGAAGGCAAATCAAAAAATAAAAGAACTTTTAAAAGTATTTGAAGAAAGAAGACAAAATGTTGGTCCCTATTACAAATGTGCTGCACAGAATCTCTGCTTTAATGGAGTTTTCTACTTCACAAGAAAGATTGCAAAAATTATCCTGCTATTGATCCGAATGGCTTTTATATATAACTAAAAGAGTCATTTGAGAAAAGGTTGCTTGCTGACTAAGACGTTGAACTAGCTCAGTGGGCTCGCATCTTAGACCAAAAACATTGACCAGAAAACATTAACGCTCAACTGAAATAAGAAACTTGCCAATAAGATTACAATTAAATGAAAGAGAGATGATTCGTGGATCCCGTGAATAACTTGAAGAAAAATACGTCCTGAAAACTACTTCATTTGGTACACGCTCTACATACTATCCAAATTTCTTCAAAAGAATGCGAAAGAGGATTTTCACAAATGAATCTGATCATCACATCAACAAGAGCTTCATTGATAATCAAAACAGTTTCATCACTGTTATTCATCAGATTATCTGGACCACCACTCACACGCTTCGATCCTTCAAAATATGTTGATTTGTGGTTACTTGGGGGAAGAAATTCAGCTGTAGACACTAATAGCAAGGAAAGGAGTCGAGATGATTTGTCTGACGAAAATTGGAAAAAAACTCTGGGATTTGTTATAAAAGGAGTTTATGGATTTTTAGTTAGTGTCGTATAAAATTTATTTTATAATTTGTTAGCTAATTTCGGCGTCATTTTTTGACATATAATGACAAACACAGATGAGTTCATGCACTTTTTTCTTACAAAAAAGCTCTGGTACAATATATCCAATAAGGGTGTTTTTTGGTTATTATAAATCAAATTTGCGAAAGTCATTTTTTAATTGTTTTTGTAAATTATTTCCAGCAACACTGTGATGGTGATGATGTATTAGTTATTGAATCTATAATCTTGAAGCTCTTCATGGATGTTTTGATCAACTGAAGTTTTTTCTAGTATAGAAGGGTTGGATTCTTCAGGAATTCTGTGTTCGTATAGGTCTAATGAATCTTTTGAGAGAAAATGTGTTGCATAATCTTGACTCCTAACAATATTCCTGCATTCTTTGATGAATTTCTAAAATGTTCCACTATCGAGGTATATTGGTAAGGTCATAAAAACTTCATCACGGCGTTCATGTATTCTTTTCTTAACTGTTGCAAGTAAATTTGTACTAATGCAATTTTTGTTTTCATCCAATTTATTTGTAAACGCCTTCAGCTGTTATTAGAGTTGCATCATTTTTACTATAATTCGGTAACCCCCATTTTTAATTTTTTATCAAAGTAATCTCGTTATCGGTAACAGTAGACAAATGTATTTCTGCAGCGCAGACTCAACAGTTGTGGCGCTCTGTGCACATATAAATTTTTCCGCCCCCATATTATTTCTTAAACTTTTTAATAATAAAAATACTTTGAAAATGTATGAATATATTTATTTAAAATTTAAGATTTATATTTTTATTCAATATTTAAGAGTTCATTAAATCCATTAACTATAAACCTATAAATAAGAAAATCATAATTTAGTAATCTAATCTTCAAGAAATTTCCAAATCATAAGATATACTTACTGGTCTTGGCGTGTTGATTTAAAAACTAATCTTTCGAGCCTTTATGGTAGCAAACCTATCAATTAATTCCTCTTCATTTAAATTTTTGGCAATTTCACGTTCAATTGGCAAAGTGGCCAGGGCATCTAATCGTTCTTGTCTCATCGTAGAGCGTATATAGGTTCTAATTAGTTTTAATTTTGAAAAACTCTTTTCACCTCTAGTCACTGATTTATCGGCAAAGTTAAAAAAAATTCTTAGGGCTATGAAATCGTTGGCCAAAGATGATGCTAAATTATTTGAGCATATATATTCCAATATATTTTAGGAGTGCAGCAAGATTCGCTGCGGGGCGCTTTTGCATATTTTGTGTCTCATTACTGCATGCAAACGGCCGTGCCGATTTATACGGTTCCCGCAGTTACGTACTTAAGTAGGTAGATAGTAGCCCGCTGCCGCAATTACCCCCCCCCCCGGGGGGGGGGGGGGGGGTTTGCGGCAACTTTTTTTTGCGGCACGATTTTTTTTGCGGCAACTTTTGATTACGCAATTGCGGCAACTCAAATTTCTTGCTTTCAGGGATTTTTGGTCCAAATTTTTTTTTATCACACTATAGTGAGGGGGGTCTCCTTGGTCCTGGGATTTTCAATACAAAATTATTTTTTTCAATATAAAAAGGTGGTCTTCAATAAAAAAGCATGGATTTTTCACACTATAGTGAGGTGGGTCTCGATGGTCCTGGATTTTCAATACAAAATTATTTTTTCAATAGAAAAAGGTGGTCTTCAATAAAAAAGCATGGATTTTTCACACTATAGTGAGGGGGGTCTCCTTGGTCCTGGGATTTTCTATACAAAAATCCGACTATCAATAAAAAAGCCAAGGATTATTCACACTATAGTGAGGGGGTCTCGATGGTCCTGGGATTTTCTATACAAAAATCCGACTACCACTAAAAAAGCATGGAATTTTCACACTATAGTGAGGGGGTCTAGATGGTCCTGGGATTTTAAATACAAAAAATTTTTTTCAATACAAAAATCCAACTACCACTAAAAAAGCCAAGGATTTTTCAGACTATAGTGAGGTGGTCTCCTTGGTCCTGAGAAATAGGTGGTCTACACTAAAAAACGTGGTAAATTTTTCAGACTATAGTGAGGTGGGTCTCCTTAGTCCTGAGAAATAGGTGGTCTACACTAAAAAACGTGGTAAATTTTTCAATTGAAGTAAATAATGGTCCTAAAAATTAAATTACAGTAAATTATGGTCAAAATTTTTGAATTACAGTAAATAATGGGTCTAAAAATTAAATTACAGTAAATTATGGTCAAAATTTTTGAATTACAGTAAATTATGGTCCTAAAAATTAAATTACAGTAAATGATGGTCAAAATTTTTGAATTACAGTAAATTATGGTCAAAATTTTTCAATTACAGTAAATTATGGTCAAAATTTTTCAATTACAGTAAAATAAGGTCCAATTTTTCAATTAAAGTAAATAATGGTCCTAAAAATTAAATTAAAGTAAATTATGGTCCTAAAAATTAAATTACAATAAATTATGGTCAAAATTTTTGAATTACAGTAAATTATGGTTCTAAAAAATTAAATTACAATAAATTATGGTCAAAATTTTTGAATTACAGTAAATTATGGTCCTAAAAATTAAATTACAGTAAATGATGGTCAAAATTTTTGAATTACAGTTAATTATGGTTCTAAAAAATTAAATTAAAGTAAATTAAGGTTCAAATTTTTCAATTAAAGTAAATAATGGTTCTAAAAATTGAATTACAGTAAATTATGGTTCTAAAAAATTAAATTACAGTAAATTATGGTTCTAAAAAATTAAATTACAGTAAATTATGGTTCTTAAAAATTAAATTACAGTAAATAATGGTCCTAAAAAATTAAATTACAGTTAATTATGGTTCTAAAAAATTAAATTAAAGTAAATTAAGGTTCAAATTTTTCAATTAAAGTAAATTATGGTTCAAATTTTTAAATTAAAGTAATGAATGGGCACAAATAACTAAATTAAGGTTCTAAAAAAATTAAATTAAAGTTAATTAAGGTCCAAATTTTAAAATTAAGTAATCAATGGTCAAAAATTTTAAATTAAAGTTAAATAAGTAAATTAAAGTAATAATTTTTAAATAAGTAATGTAATAAGTAAATTAAAGTAAGATTTTAAAATTTATTAACAAAAAGTTGAAATAATAGAAGGTGTTTGAGAATTGAAATTTTTTAATGAAAATTTTTATGAAATAATTTTTTAAGTAATTTTTAATAGAAATTTTTATGGAATAATTTTTTAAGTTAATTTTTAATGGAAATTTTTATGAAATATTTTTCAATGATAATTTTAGATGGAAATTTTTAAGATAATTTTTAATGAAAATTTCTATGAAATATTTTTCAAAGACAAATTTTAATAATAATTCAACAACAAACCAACAACTTAGTACCAACAACCAGTAACTTATGAACATGTATTAACAATCAGATACCTACAACTAGTTACTAACAACCTGCTACCAAGTACTTACAATCAGTTACCTGCTACCAAGTACTTACAACATGATACCACGTACTAAATAACTCTCAAACAATCAGATACTTACAACCAATTACCAGATACCAAGTACCTACAACTAGTTACTAACAACTAGTTACCTGATACCAAGTACATACAACCAAGTACTAAGCATTATTAACCAACTACTAAGTACCTACAACCGACTAGCTACCACCTACCAAGTACCACCAACAACGAGATACCTACAACTAGATACTAACAACTAGTTACCAGATACCTACTACTCACAGCCGTCAACAACCAGGTACTAAGCATTATTAACCAACTACTAAGTACCAACAACAACTAACTACCAACTACTAAGTACCTACAACCACCTACCTATTAACTAGCTACAACCACCTACCAACTAGCTACCACCTACCCATTAACTAGTTACAACCAGCTAACTAGGTACTAGATACCAAGTACTAACAACCAGTTACCTGCTACTAAGTACCAACAACCACCTACCAAGTACATACAACCAACATCAACCAGGTACTAAGCATTAATTACCAACTACTAAGTACCTACAATCACCTACCCATTAACTAGTTACTAAGTACTATCAACCAACTAGGTACTAGATACCAAGTACTAACAACCAACAACAACCAGGTACTAATCATTAATTACCAATTACTAAGTACCTACAACCATCTACCAAGTACATACAACCAAGTACTAAGCATTATTAACCAACTACTAAGTACCTACAACCGACTAGCTACCACCTACCAAGTACCACCAACAACGAGATACCTACAACTAGATACTAACAACTAGTTACCAGATACCTACTACTCACAGCCGTCAACAACCAGGTACTAAGCATCATCAACCAAGTAATAACAACTAGATACCTAGTACTTACAACCAGATGACCACGTTAAATTATTAGTTAAATAGGTAAAATAATGTTTAATTTTTAAATTAACTAATCAATGGTCTAAAATCTTAAAGTTAAAGTTAATTTAAGATGAAGATTTTCTGGGATTTCCAATGTTAATTTTAGATGCAAATCTTCGTCAATTAATCAATGACCACATGAAATTATTAGTTAAATATGAAAATAAGGGTTATAATTAGTTGTTTAGTAAATTATGGTGTAAAATTAAGAAATAAAGAATAATTAGGTAAATTAAGGATAAATTAAGGAAAATTAAGTTTCAAAATTTAAAATTAAGTAACCAATGGTTCAAATTTTAAATTAAAGCTAAATAAGTAAATTAAAGTAAGTTTTTTAAATTTATTATCAAAAGATTGAATAACCACCAACTTTTTTGAGAAATGTAATTTTTTAATGAAAATTTAAATGGAAATTTTTTTTAAGTTAATTTTAAATGTAAAATTTTTTAAGTTAATTTTAATGAAATAATTTTTTAAGTTAATTTTTTAATGGAAATTTTAATGGAATAATAATAATAATAATAATAATAATAATAATAATAATAATAATAATAATTCAACAGTTCCCAACAATCGGTTACTAAATATTTTTAACTAGATGCTAACAAATACTTTGAACATGATACCACGTACTAACTAACTCTCAAACAACCAGATACCTACAACTAGTTACTAACAACCAACTAAGTATTCTTTATTGTATTTTATGAAATGCCTTTAAATTAATTTTTTATCTGTCTTTAAAAATATGTTTAATTACAATCAATAGAAAACCTTTTCAAAATGTCTAAATTTAACAAACATGTTGACTTTCATCAAAAAACCACAACTCAATCACTTTAAAACACCACGTGAAATTCAAAATAATTTAAATTACAATGAAATACTAATGAATTCTAATTTACAAAAACATCTTCTTTTAAATGATAACTTATTATTGCAAAGTAAAAATCACATTCAATAAATACTTATTGTTGATCAGTTTTATTATATATACTCTGAGTTTATCCGACAGGATGTTTTGACCCCCTAAGGGTACTGGTCGTAAGGGTACTGGTCGTAAGGGTATTAGTCGTAAAGGTACTAGTCGTAAGGGTATTGGTAACAATCAACCACCACCTACTCATTAATTAACTACCATGTACTAACAACCAGGTCTCAAACAACTAAATACTAAACACTTACAACCCACAACAACCAGCTACTAAGCATTATCAACCTACAACTATATAACAACACTGTACCAGCTACCAAATACAAGATACCAAGTACCAACAATCAACTAACCACACATAAAAATAATAGCAATTAAATACAAAATATTCTTCATCACATACACTATCTTCTTATCAAAATCTAAAAAGTCAATCAGATACAAACTACCAACTACCAAGTACTAACAACCAACTACCTACAACCAACAACTATGTACTAACAAATTGATCTTTAAAAGAAAAATACTCATCACTTGAAAAATTAGATGGAAAATTAATTGAACTCAAGACATCTATAACTTGGTAAAAATTGATTAAATAATTGCAAAAATTTAAATTTACTCAAAATAAATATCATAAAAATTTAATTAATAGACAAGAAAGAATTCTATTCATTAATCATCCAGTAAATAAAAAAATACTGATCATTCAAGTTGAATCGACTAAGATAATAAATTAATAATATAAGATTTAGTAGATAATTGATTTAGATTGAATAAATTAATTGAAATAAAATTAATTTTAATTATTTTTTTTTAAAAATAATACATGTACTCAAATTGATTGACTGAATGCTCAAAATATTCAAAAATCAGTATAAATTCATTAAAATTATCAATGTCATCAATCTACAATAAAAATAATTATCATTAAATTCCAAAAGAGACTAGAAAACTAACAAACCAGAAAATTCATTCAAATGACAATAATTGGTATATTCAAGCGAATTCTCTAATAAAATCATCTAAAAAGAATCATTTCGCCTGAAATATCTCTATTTTTAAAGATTAGTATCTTATCGATAAGTACTTGTTAAATATCATATATTCACCTCAACTAACAAGATTCCTTAAAATCCCTTAAATGACTATATTTCTACCCTTAATCAATATTATTACAAATAATTCAATAAAATCATCTAAAAAGCATCAAATTTCCCAAAAATAACTCTATCTTTAAAGATTAGTATTTTATCGATAAATATCCTTAAAAGGTTATATATTTACCTCAGACTAATAAGATTCCTTAAAATCCCCTTTAAATGACTATAATTCTAACTTTAATTCATATTATCACAAATATTTCCCTATAAAACAGGTAAAATCATTAACTCTAAATAATTTATAAAATCTAATGATAAAACCGGTTATAATTAAATTTTTGTTAATCACTGTACTCGAAATTTAAAATAAATATTGCTTGAAATTTGACTGTACAATATAACTGAGTAGTTGCATAGAAAGATTAAATTTATCCATATTTCTTCAAATGATCATTTTTACCGATATCCAACCGATTTAATTACTAATTAAAATCAAGATTTCTCCCAATAAAGATCAATTTTCTTTAGTCGACGTTTTTAATCAATATTTCCAACTTTTGTCGTTGTCCGTCTAAATAAAGATAAAAAATAATTTAAAGTTGATATCAATCCCAAATTATCTGTAAAGTTTTCATTGTCAAAACCAAGTAAATAGATTATCCCTACTTAATAAAACATTGTTCTAAAACATAAATCTAAATTAATTTACTGTGCATTAATCACAACCTAATAAAACAATATAATTATTATTGATTCATAACTAATGTATCGCAATTTCCCTTAAAACATTGATATTTTACCAACATCATCCTTAAAAGATCATATATTCCCATCTTAACCCATCCTTCATTAAATTCAATCGAATATATCTCCCTTACAATGATATATTCCCATCTTAACCGATCTCTCATTAAATCTAACCAACTATATCTCCCTTAAAAGATCATATTTTCCCATCTTAACCGATCTCTCATTAAAGTCAATCGACTATATCTCCCTTACAATGATATATTCCCATCTTAACCCATCCCTCATTAAATTTAACCAACTATATCCCCTCAAAAGATCATATTTTCCCATCTTAACCGATTTCTCATTAAATCTAACCGACAATATCCCATCTTATCCGATCTCTCACCAAATATTTCTACCCTTTTAAACATCTAACCGAATATATCCTTCAATTCTATCCACTTGAATCCTCCTTTAATTCACTCAATCCTCTTAAAATCCTTAGAGAACTTCAAAAATATGACTTAATTGTTACAGACACCAAATATTCTTCCATTGAAATAATTTAGTAGCTATGTAGTAAGAGTTCACTAAAAGATCAAAAATCAATATTTTCTACAAATATTTACCATCAAATACTGGAGATGAAATATATTGTTTGATTATAATTCTTCATCGATTCAGCCAATCATTTTCAAGCAATAACAACAAACTAAATTTCTGTATATCCTACAATAATTATCAAGTAAATTTTAAGTTATTGATAAAGTTAACTGGTTTCTTAGCTTATGTTTTTTAAAGTGCATCAATGTGTAAATATTCTTAGAAAATTATTGAAAAATTATTTATTCAAATGCATTACAAAGTCATCAAAAATCACTTAATTATTAACCTAATTGTCAATGAAATTAATTTTTATTTAAAAACTATTCAATAAAATACAACTAATTATCAAGAAATTAATTAAATTTATCAATTAAATTTATCAGTCAACATGAAATTCTTAGAAAATTATTCAATATCCTCATAAAAATTTATCCACTTGATTATTGTAAAAACTCTAATTATTAACATTGAAAATAAATTTTATTTAAAATTAAAAAAATCAATCAATAAAAATACATTCAATTATCAAAAAATTAATTAAATTTACCTTAGAATTAGCATTAAATTACAGAAATTCACAAAAATAATGGAAATTCACAAAAATGATAAAAATTCACAAAAATAATAGAAATTCATGAAAATGATAGATATCCACGAAAAATTACGGAAATTCATGAAAATATTAGAAATTCACAAAAAATGATGGAAATTCATGAAAATGATAGAAATTCATAAAAATGATAGAAATTTACTTGAATAAAACCATCAACTCTAAAATTATCAATGCCTTAAACAACAAATTTGTCTAAATAATCATTCAAATAAAAGCATTAAATACCTTTACGACTAATACACTTACGACATGTTGAATGTGAGTAGTACCCTTGTGAGCAATACCCATAGGGGGACAGAATATTTTTTCGGATAAACTCAGAGTATATATTAATTAACTCATTCAAATTTATCATTGAATCAGTAAAATTATCATAAATTTCGATAAAAAATTCTAATGTGGTAAGCAATGAAAAGAGAAATATTCTTTAAACTTAGATAAAACTAACAATGAAGGTGGTAAGAATCATTAAAGTGAGAAAATTATTCATTACTCGATTCAAATGGATGAAAATAATTGGTAGAATAATTTATTAATGGGCATAGATAAGAAAAAAAGGTTGATAAGAATGGAAATATATTAATTGAATTTATTTAAAATTATTTCATAAAATTCATAAAAAAAACTTTTAAAAGAAATATTTGTGGAGATGTTTTAGGTGAAAATTAATCAAAATCGGCGGAATATAATTGATTAAATATCGAGGATAGGGGTTATAATTAATGGAAAATCAATGGGATACAAATGATTAAATAGTGGAAAATCCGGGAATATAAGTGATTAATTAATGGAATATTGAGAATCGGAGGAATATCAATGAGAAGTATATGTAATTTAAATATTACATAACAAGCCGCGACTAGTTTATTACATAACAAGCCGTGAATGATAATTTATTGAGAATTATTGATTAGATCTTTTTTTTAATTTTTGACTAAAATAAATTCTAAAATAATAGCAAATTATTACTAAAATGGTTAGTTTGAGGTGAATATATGATATTTAACAAGTACTTATCGATAAGATACTAATCTTTAAAAATAGAGATATTTCAGGCGAAATGATTCTTTTTAGATGATTTTATTAGAGAATTCGCTTGAATATACCAATTATTGTCATTTGAATGAATTTTCTGGTTTGTTAGTTTTCTAGTCTCTTTTGGAATTTAATGATAATTATTTTTATTGTAGATTGATGACATTGATAATTTTAATGAATTTATACTGATTTTTGAATATTTTGAGCATTCAGTCAATCAATTTGAGTACATGTATTATTTTTAAAAAAAAATAATTAAAATTAATTTTATTTCAATTAATTTATTCAATCTAAATCAATTATCTACTAAATCTTATATTATTAATTTATTATCTTAGTCGATTCAACTTGAATGATCAGTATTTTTTTATTTACTGGATGATTAATGAATAGAATTCTTTCTTGTCTATTAATTAAATTTTTATGATATTTATTTTGAGTAAATTTAAATTTTTGCAATTATTTAATCAATTTTTACCAAGTTATAGATGTCTTGAGTTCAATTAATTTTCCATCTAATTTTTCAAGTGATGAGTATTTTTCTTTTAAAGATCAATTTGTTAGTACATAGTTGTTGGTTGTAGGTAGTTGGTTGTTAGTACTTGGTAGTTGGTAGTTTGTATCTGATTGACTTTTTAGATTTTGATAAGAAGATAGTGTATGTGATGAAGAATATTTTGTATTTAATTGCTATTATTTTTATGTGTGGTTAGTTGATTGTTGGTACTTGGTATCTTGTATTTGGTAGCTGGTACAGTGTTGTTATATAGTTGTAGGTTGATAATGCTTAGTAGCTGGTTGTTGTGGGTTGTAAGTGTTTAGTATTTAGTTGTTTGAGACCTGGTTGTTAGTACATGGTAGTTAATTAATGAGTAGGTGGTGGTTGATTGTTACCAATACCCTTACGACTAGTACCTTTACGACTAATACCCTTACGACCAGTACCCTTACGACCAGTACCCTTAGGGGGTCAAAACATCCTGTCGGATAAACTCAGAGTATATATAATAAAACTGATCAACAATAAGTATTTATTGAATGTGATTTTTACTTTGCAATAATAAGTATCATTTAAAAGAAGATGTTTTTGTAAATTAGAATTCATTAGTATTTCATTGTAATTTAAATTATTTTGAATTTCACGTGGTGTTTTAAAGTGATTGAGTTGTGGTTTTTTGATGAAAGTCAACATGTTTGTTAAATTTAGACATTTTGAAAAGGTTTTCTATTGATTGTAATTAAACATATTTTTAAAGACAGATAAAAAATTAATTTAAAGGCATTTCATAAAATACAATAAAGAATACTTAGTTGGTTGTTAGTAACTAGTTGTAGGTATCTGGTTGTTTGAGAGTTAGTTAGTACGTGGTATCATGTTCAAAGTATTTGTTAGCATCTAGTTAAAAATATTTAGTAACCGATTGTTGGGAACTGTTGAATTATTATTATTATTATTATTATTATTATTATTATTATTATTATTATTCCATTAAAATTTCCATTAAAAAATTAACTTAAAAAATTATTTCATTAAAATTAACTTAAAAAATTTTACATTTAAAATTAACTTAAAAAAAATTTCCATTTAAATTTTCATTAAAAATTACATTTCTCAAAAAAGTTGGTGGTTATTCAATCTTTTGATAATAAATTTAAAAAACTTACTTTAATTTACTTATTTAGCTTTAATTTAAAATTTGAACCATTGGTTACTTAATTTTAAATTTGAAACTTAATTTTTCCTTAATTTATCCTTAATTTACCTAATTATTCTTTATTTCTTAATTTTACACCATAATTTACTAACAACTAATTATAACCCTTATTTTCATATTTAACTAATAATTTCATGTGGTCATTGATTAATTGACGAAGATTTGCATCTAAAATTAACATTGGAAATCCCAGAAAATCTTCATCTTAATTAACTTTAACTTTAAGATTTTAGACCATTGATTAGTTAATTTAAAAATTAAACATTATTTTACCTATTTAACTAATAATTTAACGTGGTCATCTGGTTGTAAGTACTAGGTATCTAGTTGTTATTACTTGGTTGATGATGCTTAGTACCTGGTTGTTGACGGCTGTGAGTAGTAGGTATCTGGTAACTAGTTGTTAGTATCTAGTTGTAGGTATCTCGTTGTTGGTGGTACTTGGTAGGTGGTAGCTAGTCGGTTGTAGGTACTTAGTAGTTGGTTAATAATGCTTAGTACTTGGTTGTATGTACTTGGTAGATGGTTGTAGGTACTTAGTAATTGGTAATTAATGATTAGTACCTGGTTGTTGTTGGTTGTTAGTACTTGGTATCTAGTACCTAGTTGGTTGATAGTACTTAGTAACTAGTTAATGGGTAGGTGATTGTAGGTACTTAGTAGTTGGTAATTAATGCTTAGTACCTGGTTGATGTTGGTTGTATGTACTTGGTAGGTGGTTGTTGGTACTTAGTAGCAGGTAACTGGTTGTTAGTACTTGGTATCTAGTACCTAGTTAGCTGGTTGTAACTAGTTAATGGGTAGGTGGTAGCTAGTTGGTAGGTGGTTGTAGCTAGTTAATAGGTAGGTGGTTGTAGGTACTTAGTAGTTGGTAGTTAGTTGTTGTTGGTACTTAGTAGTTGGTTAATAATGCTTAGTACCTGGTTGTTGACGGCTGTGAGTAGTAGGGTATCTGGTAACTAGTTGTTAGTATCTAGTTGTAGGTATCTCGTTGTTGGTGGTACTTGGTAGGTGGTAGCTAGTCGGTTGTAGGTACTTAGTAGTTGGTTAATAATGCTTAGTACTTGGTTGTATGTACTTGGTATCAGGTAACTAGTTGTTAGTAACTAGTTGTAGGTACTTGGTATCTGGTAATTGGTTGTAAGTATCTGATTGTTTGAGAGTTATTTAGTACGTGGTATCATGTTGTAAGTACTTGGTAGCAGGTAACTGATTGTAAGTACTTGGTAGCAGGTTGTTAGTAACTAGTTGTAGGTATCTGATTGTTAATACATGTTCATAAGTTACTGGTTGTTGGTACTAAGTTGTTGGTTTGTTGTTGAATTATTATTAAAATTTGTCTTTGAAAAATATTTCATAGAAATTTTCATTAAAAATTATCTTAAAATTTCCATCTAAAATTATCATTGAAAAATATTTCATAAAAATTTCCATTAAAAATTAACTTAAAAAATTATTCCATAAAAATTTCTATTAAAAATTACTTAAAAAATTATTTCATAAAAATTTTCATTAAAAAATTTCAATTCTCAAACACCTTCTATTATTTCAACTTTTGTTAATAAATTTTAAAATCTTACTTTAATTTACTTATTACATTACTTATTTAAAAATTATTACTTTAATTTACTTATTTAACTTTAATTTAAAATTTTTGACCATTGATTACTTAATTTTAAAATTTGGACCTTAATTAACTTTAATTTAATTTTTTTAGAACCTTAATTAGTTATTTGTGCCCATTCATTACTTAATTTAAAAATTTGAACCATAATTTACTTTAATTGAAAAATTTGAACCTTAATTTACTTTAATTTAATTTTTAGAACCATAATTAACTGTAATTTAATTTTTTAGGACCATTATTACTGTAATTTAATTTTTAAGAACCATAATTTACTGTAATTTAATTTTTTAGAACCATAATTTACTGTAATTTAATTTTTTAGAACCATAATTTACTGTAATTCAATTTTTAGAACCATTATTTACTTTAATTGAAAAATTTGAACCTTAATTTACTTTAATTTAATTTTTTAGAACCATAATTAACTGTAATTCAAAAATTTTGACCATCATTTACTGTAATTTAATTTTTAGGACCATAATTTACTGTAATTCAAAAATTTTGACCATAATTTATTGTAATTTAATTTTTTAGAACCATAATTTACTGTAATTCAAAAATTTTGACCATAATTTATTGTAATTTAATTTTTAGGACCATAATTTACTTTAATTTAATTTTTAGGACCATTATTTACTTTAATTGAAAAATTGGACCTTATTTTACTGTAATTGAAAAATTTTGACCATAATTTACTGTAATTGAAAAATTTTGACCATAATTTACTGTAATTCAAAAATTTTGACCATCATTTACTGTAATTTAATTTTTAGGACCATAATTTACTGTAATTCAAAAATTTTGACCATAATTTACTGTAATTTAATTTTTAGACCCATTATTTACTGTAATTCAAAAATTTTGACCATAATTTACTGTAATTTAATTTTTAGGACCATTATTTACTTCAATTGAAAAATTTACCACGTTTTTTAGTGTAGACCACCTATTTCTCAGGACTAAGGAGACCCACCTCACTATAGTCTGAAAAATTTACCACGTTTTTTAGTGTAGACCACCTATTTCTCAGGACCAAGGAGACCACCTCACTATAGTCTGAAAAATCCTTGGCTTTTTTAGTGGTAGTTGGATTTTTGTATTGAAAAAAATTTTTTGTATTTAAAATCCCAGGACCATCTAGACCCCCTCACTATAGTGTGAAAATTCCATGCTTTTTTATTGGTAGTCGGATTTTTGTATAGAAAATCCCAGGACCATCGAGACCCCCCTCACTATAGTGTGAATAATCCTTGGCTTTTTTATTGATAGTCGGATTTTTGTATAGAAAATCCCAGGACCAAGGAGACCCCCCTCACTATAGTGTGAAAAATCCATGCTTTTTTATTGAAGACCACCTTTTTCTATTGAAAAAAATAATTTTGTATTGAAAATCCCAGGACCATCGAGACCCACCTCACTATAGTGTGAAAAATCCATGCTTTTTTATTGAAGACCACCTTTTTATATTGAAAAAAATAATTTTGTATTGAAAATCCCAGGACCAAGGAGACCCCCCTCACTATAGTGTGATAAAAAAAAATTTGGACCAAAAATCCCTGAAAGCAAGAAATTTGAGTTGCCGCAATTGCGTAATCAAAAGTTGCCGCAAAAAAAATCGTGCCGCAAAAAAAAAGTTGCCGCAAACCCCCCCCCCCCCCCCCCGGGGGGGGGGTAATTGCGGCAGCGGGCTACTATCTACCTACTTACTTACGATATGCGTATATATATTTTATTGTTGGGCTAGAACTGATTACTAAACCCAAAGTTAGGAATAGGACGAAATGTGTCAGTACACAAAACGCACACCCAGCATTAAGTTTACTTAAATAAAAATATATAAAACACCAAGTAAACAATGATAATAGAGAGATAATATACCCAAAAATGAAACATCTGAATTAAAAATAAAATAAAACACGAGCAAGAAGTATTACACAAAAACTTACTCAAATATAAACGAAAGACATAAAACAACCAAAAACAAATTCGAATAAAGGCGATTAGTAAAAATTAAAAATAAATTAAAGAAAATCTCTAAAATCTTACGTAAAGAAAATTATATCGATTTTTTGAATAAAAATCCAGGACAATTCATAAAAATGGCGAAATCCATCATGACCGCCAAACAACCCAATAAAATTGATAAAAAATAAATATTTTAGTCTAAAAAATAAAAATTTCAGAAAAGAAATCATAAAAAACAATTTAAAAATAAGAAATAGATTAAATTTAGCATGGAATGTTCTGGAAATGCTGAAATCCATCATGGAGGCAAATTTAATAAAAAATAATTCAAAAACAAAATTTCAAAAATAAAAACAAAAATTCTTACTGAAAAATCGCCATCAAAATCGATAAAAATTAAAAATCAAATGTTCGAGTATTAAAATATCTGAATTTGTTTTACTGCATCAATGCACGCATGTATACTTACAAGTCAAACAGAGGCTATATAAACTAACACATTTCGTCACTTTTCAAGGAAACAAATGCAAATGCAAATGCTTACTCTTATGCCAAATTTTTGGTTTTGATTTTTTTGAGATTGTAGGTAAGGACGATTTCATTGTGAATTATAAATTATTATTATTGAAACCGTGTTTTCATTATTTCATTTTAACTATAGAAATGTAGGTTTGAGTGAGATCGTCGGTTATCATTGATTTTGAAATGAGATCCCAGCCAACCCTGCACCTATGCACTTTATCATCGATGAGTACACAGCCCACAATGATTGCAGGCCACTGTCTGGCACGCACTTATCAATATTATTGGTTTCTTTTTCGGTCATCGGAGGTCGTCCACTTCATGGTTCTGCCATGAAGTTGAGTCGATAAAATCCCTCCGTTATGACTCTAGCTAGTTATTATAGGTCGACAGTAGAATGTCGACTCTATACAACATTAAGGCTTGTCGTAGCGGTAACAGTGGGGCCGTGTAAGCAAGCACTCTTCCCGACTTTCAATACATGAATAACTTACATAGTTAAAATCTACATCCAAAATCATCACAATACAATACACTAAGGTTAATAAACAGAGTAGATCTCAGACCTAAATTAATCACAACTCTACAATTCACAATTAATGTAGACGGTTAAATATAGTGAAGAACCAACTCTACCTATACGTTTCTCGAATCTAGATTTATAAATGTCTTAAATAAATTTTCTAGTAATAGTGTAAAGTAAAGATTTTTTAAAATGATTGATTTAGTAGTGATAGTATTCATAAAGGTGTTCGGCATGCGTATCAGCAAGACTTGGATTTTAAATTGAATAGACTCTAAACTAACTCTAAAAATACAAATTGTAAACCCATAAAAGTATAAATTATCCTCTCAATTTCATAAAAATATGAATTATACTTATAGATTTAATTTCTTCAAAATATAAATTCTGATTAGTTATAAAGGTATAAATTATAAATTTATTTTCTTAAAATTATAAATTACAAATTTACATTGACGATAAAAATTATAAATTATAACTCTAAGTTAATTATAAAAGTACAAATCATAATCTTAACTTAATAAAAATATAAATTATAATCTTAATTTGGTCATAAAAGTATAAAATATAACTACGTTAGCGATAAAAATATAATCTATAATAAGTTGTAAATATTTTATAAATACCCCCCCCAAGTTACGGAATCGTCGAAACAAATGTTCAGATTCATAATCTAACTTATATATGTATATTTGAAACTTATAAAAGTATAACTTACCTTTTTTCATAAGTACCCCTCAAACTATACATTAGTCGAGAACAATATATATAGCAATAAATTAACTTATATATGTACAGTTATCAAACTTAATAATTCCTCAGATCACCTAACCATTAATTATTGTCTAAATACATTAATACATTATCTTTACGATATAAATTTGGAAAATTTTGATAAATGACCCCCCTTAATTCATATAACCATCAACCACTACCTGATACACTCATTTAGACTATTTAATATATATCCTTAAATTAGATTACCTTTAAAATTATAGTTGAAAATTTTTCATCGAGGACCCCTCCACAAACCAAATAGTCATCAACTACCACCTAAATATACTAAATTAGTTTATCTTAATATATATTTAACTTATATTATATTTAAAACTATAAATTGTACATTTTCATAAATGACCCCCCTCAGATCATATAGTCATTAATGATTACCCAAAAATACTAATTTAATTTGTTTTCAGATATATTCAATTTATATTACCTTTAAAAATATAACTTGTATTTTTTTTTAACCGACCCAACCTCAAATCATGTAGCCATTAACTATTACGTAGGTATACTGAATTATATCATATTCATAGACAGTTAAATTATATTTCATTTAAAAATATAAATTCATAAATTTTCGTAAATGACCCCTCCCCCCATATGTGGTAATCTTATAAAAATATAAATTTACATTTATTATTATTATTATTATTATTATTATTATTATTATTATTATTATTATTATTATTATTATTATTATTATTATTATTATTATTATTATTATTATTATTATTATTATTATTATTATTATTATTATTATTATTATTATTATTATTATTAGTATTGTTACCAGTAACATTATCATTCTTATTATTATTATTACTATTATCATTATTTAAAACAATAAAATGATAATTTAAGACTTTTGCTGCAAATAATGTATTTAATGAAAGAATTTTCGACTATAAGATAGTCCTTGACAAGGACTATCTTATAGTCGAAAATTCTTTCATTAAATACATTATTTGCAGCACAGTGGCGTACCGAGAGGTTCTTGCGCCTGGGGGCAACTGAGAAATTAGCGCCCCCTTATATATATATATATATATATATATATATATATATATATATATATATATATATATATATATATATATATATATATATATATATATATATATATATATATATATATTAGGGTGGGTCGAATGTTAATAAATTTTGATTTCAAGAAAGGAAACATGGTTAAAAAGTTGTATTTTGGTATAGAAAAATCGAATCAAACCATTTTACTTAGATTTATGGACATTTACTGCTCCCAACTTTTCTCCGAAAATGCAGTTCAACATAAGTGTGAAAACAATGTAATTTGGCTAGTGTCGGAATGTGTTTTGCGCCTTTGTCCATATTTAGATGTAGCTTTCTTAAGAGCTTATAAGTATATTATTTACTCTCTTGGGCTGAGATAGTATATTCTGTGTCCTCATCCCGCATTGAAATATATCCTGACAACGTCAGTGATTAGGAAGGGCCAAATTTGAATTATCCTTTTCAAAGACAAAAATCAACTTTCGAAATTATTTTTTATTAAAAACATCCAGCCAAAAGTTTAGAAATGTATTAGCGAGGGCATAAAAAGAAGTCACATGAAATCAGCTTTGCTTTGCACCTTGGGCAATTCCTTCCTTGATTTTTTACACAGTAGTACCATACCATGTCTGGACTTGTGACCAAACACTTTGCAACTGGCAGAAGAAACATCTTTGATGGCTCTTTCAACGGCTTGAGAATGACAGGGAAATTGTTCTAATGTAATTTTCTTATTCATCTTCAATTCATGATCCAATATATGAGATAAAAGAGGGGGAGGCGTCAAATTACATTTTGTCCAGTCAATCATGTCAGCATATGATGTAGCAGACGACTGAAGAAAGACAGTATTCTTGTCCATAGTGCGAATCACTTCGGAAGGGAGAAAATTTTGTCTTGCAGTTATGATTTTTTCTGTTGCAAACTTTCTGATTTCTTCATCATCATCACCAACAGCAGCTAGGAGTATATTTTCTGGATGTGAGAAGTAATTGTTGTTCTGAATGACAGGAAAGATGATTTCTTGGTCTGATGGATCCAAATCCTGCAGAAGTTGGAGCATATAAAAAATATTTCTTGCACCATCTTGGCATGACGAGTGAATCTTTATATAAAACCATGACGGTCCATAGAAATTGACAATAAATTTCACTATTCGCATGAGAGGTTCAGATGGAGCAGTTTCGGACATATATAGTCGCAGAATTCTATTAGCTTTCGTTAGCCAGCGACTGTGATTCAAATTTCCTGGTTGTGCCATTTGTAGAAAAGGGACATCCTTGTTGTTGTGGTACCCTTTCTGGACTGCCAAGCATACTCTGAGGAAATACAATTGATCAGTGTTCAATTCTTTCTTGACATTTTCACTAATATCTACGACCTTTCCAGGAAGGGACATAAAGGCTACTACGGGCTTGTCTTTTGGATCAAAATCAAGAACGCTTCCTATTTCACCACATGACGTTTTTGGACCTTTTGTTTCTCCACCATCGACGACTGAAAAATACTTCCTGAATGGCAATTCATTTGCATGCAACAAGCATATCAGCCATTGTAGAGGTCGCCCTAGGCTTTTTTCGAGTCTTCTGATTATTCCATTATTTTTTCCGGTGTTTGTATTGGTTCCATCGCACACAATTGCTTGAAGTGTCAGTGAGGACTGCGTGCTAACGATGATTGACATGATTGCTT
Organism: Schmidtea polychroa; assembly: GCA_959609185.1. Lineage (NCBI taxonomy): Eukaryota > Metazoa > Platyhelminthes > Tricladida > Dugesiidae > Schmidtea > Schmidtea polychroa. The sequence continues at coordinate 76,922 of CAUHTR010000547.1, read as the reverse complement.
TGCCAATATCCACAGCTTTACTACTTTGAGGTACAACATGATCGATATATGTATCCCCTGGAAAGGCGACAATCACATAATGCTCCTCTTTTAGGATCCTTCTATGAAGTAAGGTGGAATCTTGTTTCCCGTCGAAACCGAGGCAAATCAAGTTTTTCGCTTCTGCTGAATGCTGTTCAATTTCTCTCTCCCTCCAGTACTTTCTCTGACGTCGTAATTTTGCGGGATCGATGATTGTTTGAGAGGATAACAGTTCCATATCTTTCAGAAAAGCGTTTACTAGCAAACACGTGTCTCTGTTGCTCACACCACATCTGTCAACAGGATAATGTCTTCTATTTTGAAATTCATCACATTCTTCTACGCTTGACTCTGAGCTTTCTGTTGAATTGTCTAACTTATCTTTACTTTCATCACTAGCGGCTTCACTCTCCGTGTCACTTCTTGAGGTTGGATGTAGATCGTTAACTTCAGTGTCCATTATTTCATTTTTCATTTGTTTTCCTTTTCCTGTAGGGCTGCTTTTCGTTTGTTTTCTCTTCAATTTTGAGGTTTCCTGTCTGTCCGTATTTCCGATTTTCATGTTTCTGGTAGTTTGTTGTTCAATCCAGAACTCCCACTCTAAGGTAGGAATTTTCAAGGCCAATCGGCATGTACACTGACTTCTTCCACGAGCACCATCATTAAAACATTTGCAGCAACATATGTCAAACAATTTGGAAAACGAGCTTAACTTATCTTGAAATTTGGCAGATGACCTCTTGCATACTGGATACTTCTCTAATTCACGCACTTTTGATATTAGTCGCTTGACACGAACCACAATACTACTGAACTCAACAGTTGGGATACTTGCCTTCATATAAATTTCCTTCACCTTATTTGCGAGAAGAGTTGCTTGTTCGTTAAAGCCAGTATGAAATTGCGTACATTTCTCATTGTAACAGTAATCACGAAACACATCTTCACAAGTAGGTAATTGGTTTCTGGGTAGTTCACAAGTTTGACCAAACAGACAATGACGTGATTTACTTCTTGTTTTGCGAAATTGCTTATTTCTCTGTCCCTTCATAACTGCTCTTCTGTACTCAGCTCTGGCAAAATAAAAGTGAATCATCAAGTTAACTTTTTTAATTATGTCCAGCAAACACTTGACATCCAATCGAAACAAATTAAATTATCTGAGTTTAGACTGACTAGTAGTATCCATGTGGATTATGTGTTGACTGTAGTGTGTGTGTTAGTATTGTTCAGAAGAAATTGTCTTTGTGAGTGCTTGTGTGAAGGTGCTTCCGTGAATTAACCTCTCTATACATGCACGCGTTAGCTTGGACTTGTGAATAGAGCATGTCAAAAATGGTCTTTCTGCAAGCGTGTGACTGCTTGCAGGATGAATTTACAATGGCACATGTGCGAGCATTTTTACTGGGATAGTACTAATACATACAAACAAAAGTTGGGACCTGTAAACCCTTTTAAACAGCAGTCTTTTGCAGGGATATTTCATTTTCTAGCATAAGCACAACTTTTTAGGCATGTTTGGAGAAAAAAAAAATTTTCGACCCACCCTAATATATATATATATATATATATATATATTTAATTTAATTTTTTTAAAGAATATTAATGACGAGTAACGAAACAGGTTTAACAGATTTTAATAAGCGTATAAATAATATTTATTGACTTAGACAAAATACAGTTTAACATTAAATATTAATTCTTCTGGCTTTTTGTATACGCTTTAATACATCACGCCATCGTTGTTTTTCTCTTTGAATTTCTTTTTCTAATTCGCAGTCAATTCCCTTTCCTTGTAACAGTCGCCGCTCTGCTTCTTTCCAATCAGTAAATGATTTACGATGAATCGACCCGTTTTCATGAATATTTAGTTTTTCCTTTTTTCCACTTCGTAAATCCATCAGCAGTTTCATAGTTTGATCTCGTAATGGTGTTTGATGAGGAAAACTTAATTTTTGTTCCAAATTCGCTTTATAATTTTGCGCCCCCTAATTTTGGCGCCCGGGACAAATGTCCCCCCTGACCCCCCCTAGTTACGCCACTGTTGCAGCAAAAGGCTTAAATTATCATTTTATTGTTTTAAATAATAAATGCTGCTACCAAGCAATCATCATTTTATATTATCATTATTATTATTATTATATTATTAAAATAATTATCTTTATTTCATGAAAATAAAATTATAAACCAAATTATTGATTTTGGGATTCCCCTATCTCTAAATTTAGCTTCAATGGCCCTATCTTCCAATAAAATTATCGAAAACCACTAAAATCTATTTTTAGTAACACCCCCCCCCGGAAAACGACATCAATATTATTAATTTAAATTATATACATATATGTGTGCGTGTATATGTATATATATATATATATATATATATATATATATATATATATATATATATATATATATATATATATATATATATATATATATATATATATATATATATATATATATATATATATATATATATATATATATATATATATATATATATGTGTATATGTGTGTATATATATGTATATATATGTTGTAACCTTATAAAAATCACTTATAATTTTCACGAAGTCCCCGTTACCTATAACATAGCAAAATAACGTAACATGGCTAATTCAAATCATATGTGTAAATCTTAAACTTAAAAAATATAATTTGTAATTTCCGATACCCCCCCCCCCTCATTAGAATTATATACTTGTCAAAATACATGTAATAACACCAATTAATGATAGTGTGTAATTAGTTTATTAGCGATAATCAAAAGATAAACCATTATTTTTTATTAAAAACATATTACCAGCCTCTGTATGCAATGGTAGAATGATTGTTAAACCCAACTAAATGATACAGAATAGAATAACGAGATTGAATAAGAGCGACGGTAGCCAACTGAATAGGTCCAAACCTAAATATTGTCCGTCGAATAATTCTGAAATTTTTAAAATAAAAACTGGATTCGATAGTGCCAGATTATTATCCCCAGCACCGAAGCATGAAATTGGGGAAATCCGACTGAAAAATTACAACCACCAAGGGTCATGGAGTACGGCCAAACATCCAACCGAGATTTAGTGTAATCCTTAAGATCATAAAATATCTAATTACCTCATAATGCAAGATCGACCATTACGTTGCGAGTTAATATAAAGAACCTAAAGGAAAAATTAACCTAGGCCAGCTGAATATTCCGGTAGAATCAGACTTGCCAGACGGGTAAGGAGAGAATCCATATTGGATTGCAACAACTTACCTACGACTGTAAGCCTAATTTACTCGGCTATATGTAATCTAATAAATTTAATAAATCTAAATATAATAATTCTAATATGTAATATAAATAAATTTGAAACAATTATATTTACTTGTAATCCTGTTGCCATAGATAAACACAGGTTAATATTTAACCCTTTCCAGCCCAAATTTTTTCAAAACAAAAAAAAATATATGCAGTAGGTAGGTACCAAAACTACTTATTTTATCATAAAAATATTTTACTTCATTTTTTTTGTTGCCCCCTTGTGCCAACTGTTAAAAACATATCTTACTATAGTTCTCACTAGTTACTGCCAACCGTTTTGGTAGTAGAGAGAAAAAAACTGAGTTTTTAACTAATGATTCCATTTGGAATCACTGGGCTGGAAAGGGTTAATGAATTACCATAATTAATAAATGATTTTTTTCGGGTTTAAGGAAATTCCGAGCCTAAACAAGGTAAAAAAAAACAAATTGAGAATATTTAAATATAGTAAATTTTTTTTTATTAGAGTGTAGAATACATTTTTATTGGTGGAACATAGATTAAATTAGGAACCACTGTTATCATCAGTTTTTAACTTGTATTTTTATGTCATAGACAATTAGGTTTTCGTATGGGGACGCACAGGAAGGTACATAAGCGTATAGTGATTATATAAGGGTATCAATAAAATTGTTTAATTTCGCGGGTTTGTTTGATATCAGTCTGATGAGATGGTGAGTGAGTTTCTAGATTTTTGTGAAACAATTTAATTAAGGGACCAGAACAAAATCGAACGCAAGCCTTCTATCGGCAGTCCGTGAACCCCAGTGGGTGCTAGACAATTATAGTATGTTAAGCATGCTCACTTTTTGATAGTACTCAAACCCTTGATACAGTACCAACGTTGATTACTTAACGGGTATCAAGCGGTAAAACGATGTTGTATTCTGGGTTACGCTGGAAACAGCACTAAAGAGCAAAATATTTGATCAACAGTAACCCACCATTATTATTAATGAAGTTAAAATTTTTATTGTGCTCCTTAATCAAAGTAAACCTATCATTTGATGACACAGTTGTTTGATCAAGGATTTTTTAAAAATATTATTCTTAAAACTTTGTGATGATTACTTCATATGGGTGCTCATAATCGAATTGCTTTCTTCTGCGACGATTTCTTATTTGCTCAAACTGGCTAAATTTCTAATTGTAGTGCAATTTCTTTGGCCTCTTGAATAACTTAAACTTATCATCTGTTCTGTACTTTTTTTAAATAGTCAATATTATTAGAAAGTACTGTTGTAGCTTTCGAAACATTAAAATTTTCTTTCTGAAGTACTTTACTTGTAATATTTATTTGACTTAAAATATCATATCAGACAATCAGGCTCCAAATTAATTTAAAACATTCCATTTTCCCCAATTAATGATGTGTCTTTTATCACGTAATATGTCTTTGTTTAAATCGATGAGTCATATGTCTTTGTTACGTAATATGCATTTGTTTTGTAATATGAATTTGTTACGTAATGTGCATTAATTACATAATAGTTCTTTGTTATGTAATTTAATTTTTATTGTGTCAATGTATATTCTAGAGTTAAAAATGTTGTATTATTTTATTACTTTGTTGCAATATTTTTATAATCTTGTAACAATTTGCTTAAATATTTTACATCTGTTGAAATATTTCCGAAATATGTTATTACTTTGTTGTAAATTACTGAATGACTTCACAATTTATTACAATATTCTTTTTAATTTGTTGCCAGTCTTTAGGCTTGCCAGGTGTACGTTATTTGAACGTACCGTACGTTATTTTGGCTTACAAAATAAGAATGTACGTTATTTACGGAATTAGTGAAAACGTACCTAAAGGTACGTTTAATTACTGATTATTTTTTGATTTGTTTTGTTATATAATTTTTGTCCAGTTCAACTTTAATGAAGCAGCGTTTTTGTATTCTTAAAGTATTATTTCTAGAATATTTGTAAAAAATAAAGTATTTAAATGTAAATCTACTTTTAATTTTGTTTAAGATTTATATATGATGGAAAAAGAAATTGATACTTACCGCAGAATACAACACGGAAGATGAAAATCAAAATATTAGTGGAAAATAAAAAATAAAAGGACAACGTCGTATAAATCATTTTAACAATGAGTGGCCAAAATCTTATCAATGGCTGGTCAGAGTAGCAGGAAAACCCAATGCTGCCAAATGTATTCACTGTCGCACAGAATTTAGCATTGCCGTATCTGGAATTCGAGATGTGAAATAACACATGAAAACAATAAAACATATAACCAACTTAAAAGCAGCATCAAGTTCCAATAGCCTAACTTCATTTTTTTCAGTCTCATCAACAATAACTTCATTGGGTAAAAAAATTAGCGCTGCAGAGGCTACCTTTGTATATGACAGTATTCAGCATTCGCATAGCTTCAATTCATCAAATTGTACCAGTGCTTTTTTGCATACTTTGTTTCCTGATTCAAAAATAGCATCCAATTTCACTTGCGGCCGTACTAAATGTTCAAAAATAGTAACAAATGTATTAGCAAAAGAATCCCAAAATTCTATTATTGCTAATATAAAAAGCAAAAATCTTCCTTATAGTATTTCTACAGACGCATCTAACAAGGGAAATATAAAAATGTTTCCTCTAGTACTACGATATTTTTTGAAAGATGTTGATGTTCAAACAAAACTTTTAAATTTTTTTGAGAGCTCAAGTGAAACATCACAGCATATTGCTAGTTCATTAATTAGTTATCTAAATAAAGCAGATTTAGATCCAAAAAGCATAATAAGCTACTGCGGTGATAATGCTAACGTCAATTTTGGTCGCCATCAAAGTGTTTTTACTGAGCTCAGAGAAATAAATCCAGGCATTATAGAAGTAGAATGTTTGTGCCATATGCTGTTAAATGCTGTTAAAAATGCTTCAAATTTACTGAAATTTGACTTAGAATGTATTATAGTTAAAATATATAATGAGTTCAGCTCTCATACGAAAAGGAAGCAAACGCTAATGGAATTTTATGATTTTTGCGATATGGAATACACAGAAATGTTACGCCATGTTTCGACAAGGTGGTTATCTCTTGTGCCGGCTATCGATCGCCTTTACAAATAATTTGAGCCAATAAAATCATATTTCAATTCCAAATCTTCACCACCGGCTTTAGTCATAGATTTCTTAAACAACGAGTTGTCAGAAGCGTATTTAGGTTTGCTATCCAATATTTGGTCAATTATTAAAAATGTAATATTAAAGCTAGAAGGTGAAGGTCCTGTAGTAATAGAAGTGTATGACTTGCTTGGGAATTTAAGGAATTCGTTAAAAACAAAGCTACAGCAAATATTTTATGGTACTATAGCATAACAGGCATTAGAAAAATGCAATAATGATACTGAAAAACATTATTTCTCAAAAAAGCTTCTGCATTTTTAGAACAATTCATTCAATATATTGAAAAAAGATTTGATTTCATTAATAATAAGTACAAAGCTCTAAATGTTTTTAAATTGGTAGAAGTTCCTGTTTTTGAAGATTTATTAAATGAACTGAAGGTATTTCCTATAAAAAATATTGACGTAGATGGTTTATTTGAAGAGTACATAATATTTAAAGAAATTATACCAGATATACAGAAATTAACATATGAAGAAAAATGGTTAAAAATATTTAAAACATTTAATTCTCCAAATATGCTTAAAATTGTAGAATTTATTTTTGCGGTACCTCATTCCAACGCGATGAGTGAACGCATGTTTAGTCGTCTAGAAGCTGAAATCCTCGTGAAGCATAATTTTAATATGAATTGCAAAGAGTTTTACAAATATGTGATTCAGAAAGATGAATTATTAAAAAAACTTAAAGGAAATGAAAAATATACCATATCAAATTATAATTAAATGAAGTCCTTGTGATTTATTTTTTAAATTGTTATACTATTAATATAATTAAGTTTTTTTAAGGGCAGAATTGAAGTCCTTGTTATTTGTTTTTTAAATTGTTATACTATTCATACAATTAATTTTAATATTTTATTGAAGTGATATAATTAATTTTTTGTTAAGGCAGAATTAAAGACCTTTTGATTTATTTTTTAAATTATTTTATTTTTTAAAATAATTTAATAATTTTATATATAACATATTTACTGATAATTATAATAATAAAAAAAATTACATAACATGTATCTTTAATTGTTTTCTTTTTTATGCTGATCAATTTTTGTATGTACGTTTTTTTCGAAATTTTTATCTGGCAAGCCTACTCGTCTTTGAAATAATGTATTGATTTGTCCCAATTAACATCATTATTTTATTACTTTGTTGCAATACTTTTATTATTTTAGTTACAATTTGATAAATATTTTACAACTTTGTTGAAATTTTCTGAAATACGTTACTACTTTGTTGTAATATTTTATAATCTTGTTACAATTTGCTTAAATATTTTACAACTGTTGAAAATTTATCCGAAATATGTTATTACTTTGTTACAATTTTATGAAAAACGTTATTACTATGTTGCAATTTGATGAAAAATGTTATTACTTTGTTGATTCATCACATTATTTTATTACTTTGTTTCAATATTTTTATAATCTTGTTACAATTTTTTTAAATATTTTATAAATTTGTTGCGATTTGATAAAATCATTTATTAATTTTTATCATTTTCTTAAATATTTTATTTTCAGGAGATTATTATAAGTTAAAGAACAACAGTTTATACGGTAAAACCATGGAAAACCTTAAGAAACGTATAAACTTGAGATTATGCTGCAAAAGCAAAAATTTGATAACTTATTGTAGTAATCCTATGTTTCGTCGTAGCATCAAGATTGCGGATGATCTCATGGCAGTTTTACTTGATAAGGAAATGGTGTGTTTAGATAGACCAATGTATGTTAGACAAACCGTACTTGATTTATCTAAACTTTGCATGTACCAGTTTCAATATAAAGAACTACAGAGTTATAGAGAAGAATTCAATTGTCAAATTAAGTAGTATATAATGAGGACTCCAGGACACTTTCAAGGTCATGGAATATCAAGATCAAATATAGGTCAATTGAATCATTTATTTATTTATTTATTTTTTTTTTTAAATTAACATTTTATTTAATTACTTCTTTTTAATTTTTTCTTTTTAATTTTATTAATTAATTATTTTATGATGTTATATTTTAATTACTTACTTTAGTTAATTTTTAATTTATTACATTTAATTAATTTATTAGTTTATTAATATTTTATTTTAATTACTTACGCTATTTAATTATTATTATTATTATTATTTATTTATTTATTTTTTATTTTATTTATTTATTTATTTTTTTTAATTAATTTATTTATTTTTTAATTTAAATTTTATTTAATTACTTCTATTTATTTTTTTTTCTTTTAATTTTCTTAATTAATTATTTTATTATGTTTTCATTTTAGTATTATTTTATTTATTTATTATTATTATTATTATTTTTTTTTTAATTTTACATTTACATTATATTCTAACAAGAGGTAAATTATAACAATAATATTTCCATTTGAATAAAATTTTAATTAGTAATTATTTAATTTGAATAAAATTTTAATTAGAAATTATTTAATTTATTATAAAATAAAACGCTGAGTTAATTTTAGATAAACCGGATATTAATTTTTCGGAAAAAATAAATAAAATAAACACGAAAATAATATTTCTTACTTGAAACTAATTATCTAAAATAATTGGACAAATGAATTATTAAATGATAAAACATATTTTAATTAACGAAGACAAATTATTCACAATATATATTTTATTATTCACATAAATTTAATTGTTAAAGTGCTTGTTTCGATTTGCATTCATTTCTAGACATAGTAGTTGCAATATGCATTTGGCGAATCTTATAGTGACCGTAGGCATAACTTTCATTACAATTGTACCAATACCTTTTATCGTCCAAACATTGGAGAGCTCGTTTTTCTGTCATGAAAGTATACAACTGATGATTGACACTTCCTATTCTTTTTTGTGGGATGCTCACTGTTCCACCATCAGTATACACTTTTTTATAGGCTTCATGTGTAAGATTAGAGTTTGTAAGTCTTATTCCTTTGGCTTTTAGAGTGTTTTTATCGCCTTGGAGTGAGTAGCACTTGGGTCGAAGAAACACCCATTCTTTATATTGATTTCCTTTATATTGATTTCCTTTATTCTCATCCTTAACTTTCCCGATTACAGAACAAATTTTATCAGAGAACAACGGATCGGTCACTGGATAATTTGAAGTATCTAGGAGCCCATCTTCAATCATTTTTGGATATAGTTGTAAGCGTAAATCTACATTTTTACACTCTAAAAAGAAGGAATCTGTGTCACCAGCTACGATATTAATTTGACAATTGAATTTTTCTCTATAACTCTGTAGTTCTTTATATTGAAATTGGTACATGCGAAGTTTGGATAAATCAAGTACGGTTTGTCCAATATACATTGGTCTATCTAAACACACAATTTCCTTATTGAGTATAACAGCAATGAGATCATCCGCAATCTTGATGCTACGACGAAACATAGGATGACTACAATAAGTTATCAATCTTTTGCTTTTGCTGCATAATCTCAAATTTATACGTTTCTTCAAGTTTTCCACAGTTTTACCGTATAAACTGTTGTTCTTTAACTTATAATAATCTCGCTGAAACGAATCCGTACTAGCTGCTCTCATTTTGGTATTGTAATCAATATATCCTTTGAAAATAGCCACTTGTTTGAATTCTACAGCACGATTAACTTTTGTGACTTTTGCGCCGTAACTCAACCACTCTGTCAAAACTCTACCATTAACTACATAGTTTTTCTTAGGCTCATGAGTTAACAACAGCTTTTCAACTTTACTACCAGGTGGATAACAAAGCTCAGGAGCTATAGGTAAATCATCTAGCTTATCTTGTATACTATCAGGAATGACGATGTCAACCTCTAGAACATATCCACGATCTCCATCAAACTCATCCCCATTTGCACATCTTTCAACAATACCATTCATTTCAGTCTGATCATTTATCCATCTAAATTCCCCAACAGGAAGTTTTTGCGACAGCGCCCATCCATATAAATTATTAACATCTAGGTATAACATTTGTGTTGATTCATCAGATTCAACATGGTGTTTGTTGATAAATGTCATTTCACCACGAATACCAGCTTCAAATAAACGGTAAAACTCTGTATCTTGAATAAGTTCTATCGGTTCAGGTAACTATTTAATAGCTGATGCACAACTTAATCCGGGTATGGAAACAAACGATAGAGCCTCAAGTCCATCTTCGTCAAATGTTTTTTCTCTTAAAGCTTCAAAAACATTGGCCAACAGAAAAACATCCAACTTGAGATATACTGGCATATAATCTAGCAGTGTCTCACAGTTGTATTGTTGCCAGATTCGATTTGCATGTATATAATCTTCTTGACTAACTCCCTCCCAAATCGGTGGTAATTCTGTTATTGACTGTAAAACATCCATTGATGTAGCCATATCATAAGGAAAAATGGTTTTACAAGTCATCATCTGTGATTCGAAAACATCTGAGGTCAGTGGAAGACATGGTAAATTTCTTGATAAATTTGCCAAGCTGCTATTTAAAAATTGTAAAGAATCAATGAATCTAATTCTTCTGCCTTTCGATGTCGCTGTAAGTGTGAGAAACTTTTCTGTTGATTGAGGAATAACATTTAAATTCCAATCAGGGAATTTTCCAATTGCATATTTTAATATATGATGAATGTCATATCCACGAAGATTATGAAATACAACAGGTAAAGACGGATTGATTCTTCTAGCCAAGTTGCAATCTTGACATGCTGCTCCGAAATATTGACCAGTAAAATGATCATGATCTCGAACAGGTATATTGATAATCTTTTTACAAAGGTAGCAATGAGTTTGATTCGTAAATTCTTCCTGCTGTTCCCAAGTGAGTTCCATCATTTCCTTTGATCCATTAATTTTATACCACGGATAAACTATGTCTGTAGCTATATCATCCAATGCTTGTATGAACTGAATGATACAGTTTTCCCAACAAATGTTTCATTTCGGATCGGACAACCTTGATGAAGAAGCACAAATTCAGATGCAATCGGCTCATGTTTTTGGAAGTGTTTGTCATCTAGAGGTAATATCGATTCAAAGTCCGCGTAGACAACAAACTGCTGTTTTATAGTTTTACTCCAGTCTTTAAATTCGATATATTTATTCTCTGGCATTGAGTATAGAGTCGTCCGCTCCACATTTTTCCTACAAAGACCTATATGTCTTTCAAAAGCAGGACGTTTTCGAAACCCATGAAGACATGTATGACACCATTGTGATTGGATTCTGACTCCTTCTACTCTATCTCTGTAATTTAGCAGTCGATCGAGATTGGTTACAGCCAAAAAATGATAATTTAATTCTAAAATTTAGTTAATATTTTAATGATTAAAGGAAATATTACCTTCTTCAATCAATAAGAGATATATCTGAGATCCCGTCGAAGTACTTCTATATACCAAGTCAACGAACGGATTCTTGAAAATATCATTAGTTTTTTGTTTAATTGGATCTTTATTATATTTGAGAACATTGATCGCTAGATTTGGATTCATTGCTTCAAATTGACAAATGTTAACCAACTTCATCGGAAACCATTCAAATTTCCATTTTAAGTCTTAAAAACAAAATTCAATGATTTATGACATTTATAAATATATATATTACCACTTAAGTTATATTTTGTTGTTCTTTCTCTATCCCGACGTATGTCATCATAACGTAATACGGCCAGTATGCTATATAAAAAGCAGAATTGATCATTATTTTGAACATTAACTAAAGCCTGGCAGTTTTTCAGGTAATTTGGCGTTTTAATGTAACTTGAACCTAAGTAAATATCTTGATTTATATATATAATAATGTAAATAAACTTACCAGATACATGTATTATGTCTGATAATTTAGTTAAAATCATAGTAACTTCTAATATTTTATGAATTCTCCACCCACTACTTTGTTGAGTGTATTTCTCCAACTTTTCTTTTAATTTTTCAATTCCATCATTAATAAATGAAGATGACATTGTAATTGCTTTATTCGACAAACACCATTTTTTAATTTCACCATCCTCTTTGATAAACTCTGCACAAAGTCCAAATTGGATTTTTACTGTCCCCATTCGTTGAATATGATCTTCTATTTCTTTGATGAGACAATCTGGAACAACAATGTCAGGAGAATTAATTGCAGATACATCGCTTGTCAATTCAACACGAGAACCATTTAAGTCAGACTCCCGACGTGGACACAATTGTATGTTAGAGTCTCCATTTCCGTAAAATATTGACTTTCGTTTTGTGGTGCCAGAGTTTTGTCTAACTATATTTATAATTAATATTAAACAACTTAAATAACATAACTTGTAACATATTCTTTAATCTGCTTAGGATCGTATGATGTATTCATTTTCGATTGTACTATAAAAAATTAATAATTGTTAATAGTAGAAAGAGTATTACTTTTAGTGATCATCCTGCTCTTCGTTTCTTCGAATCTTCTAAGATGGTGTCCGTGTTGTCGTACAAACATTAACCACCTACCTGGTGATATAATGAGACATTCCGGACATATGTAACCCGATATGGTAGAGTCATTTATCTTGAAATATGATGATGTAACTGATTTACAGTTCTCCACATCTTCATGACTTTCGGCAATACAAAATTTATATAAACTGCATCCGTTCACTAAAAGAAAATAATCATTAATATTAGATAGAGAATAAAAAATTATTCACTTATATAAGTTAAATTAAAAGTTTAAATGACAAACATTTGAAAAGTTACTGCTTATATATTACACATGATTAAATTCTGACCAATCAAAATCAAGGAAGGGGTAGGAAAAATAAATATATTCTGACCAATCAAAATCAAGGAAGGGGTAGGAAAAATAAATGCATTACGTTGCAGTATTTTAAAAGTTCAATATATTTTAAAACACATTTTGATGCTAAAGTTGACTTATTTAACATTTTCATAATAATTTAATAAAAAATAATGTGATGAACCCACAAAGTAATATCATTTTTCATCAAATTGCAAAACAGTAATAACGTTTTCATATAATTGTAACAAAGTAATAACATATTTCAGATAAATTTTCAACAGTTGTAAAATATTTAAGCAAATTGTAACAAGATTAGAAAATATTACAACAAAGTAGTAACATATTTCAGAAAATTTCAACAAAGTTGTAAAATATTTATCAAATTGTAACTAAAATAATAAAAATATTGCAACAAAGTAATAAAATAATGATGTTAATTGGGACAAATCAATACATTATTTCGAAGACGGACAACAAATTAAAAAGAATATTGTAATAAATTGTGAAGTCTTTCAGTAAATTACAACAAAGTAATAACATATTTCGGAAATATTTCACCAGATGTAAAATATTTAAGCAAATTGTTATAAGATTATAAAAATATTGCAACAAAGTAATAAAATAATACAACATTTTAAACTCTAGATCAATCCATTTTATAGAAAATTAAATTTTATCTCTATAATATATGAATAAATATACAAGGAAATTACGTTAACTGTATGAAAAATACAAATTTATCGTAAAAACATGTGTGTATTACACACAACATACGAGACATAATTTTTAATCAAGCTATTTTATAGAAAATTAAATTTTATCTATATATTATATGAATAAAATCCTAAGAAAATTACGTTAACGTATAATAAATACAAATTTATCATAAAAACATGTGTGTATTACACACAATATATATCCTCATCACTTATAGCCCCCAGATTTTCCACTAATCCTCCCAACAAATATTTCTTTGAAAATTTTATTAAATATTTTTTATTAAAGTCATTATTTTAATGAATTTCATGAAATAATTTTAAATAAATGCAATTAATATATTTCCATCTTATCTATGACACTTCTCGCTATATTTACATTTACTTTCCGTTAATGAATAATTCAAGCACTTATTTTCACTTTTTTTGAATTTCAATATTAATTAATCATAGAATAATGATGATTCTTACCACCTGAGAATAATATTGTTAATTTTATCTCTGTGTTATCTTTCGATTTTACGCTGCTTACCATTTTAGAATAAGATTTTTTATTAAAATTTGTGTTAATTTGACTGATTCAATTTGATGGAGTTATAGTTAATTCGTTTTATTATATATACTCTGAGTTTATCCGACAACATATTTTCTCCCTCTATGGGTACTGCTTGTAAGGGTATTGGTCGTAAGGGTACTGATCGTAAAGGTACTGCTGTGTTTTATTTAGGCAAATATTTGGTTATTATTTGGCGTTAAATTCATTGGTAATTTTTTAGAGTTAGCGGGATTTTACCAACATTTTTTTTTGTGAATTTCATGTTAATTGAAAGAATATTTAAGGCTTAGTGTTAATTCTAAGATAAATTTAATTAATTTCTTGATAATTTGCTATATTTTATTGACTTGTTTTTAAATTTTAAATAAAAATTAATTTTTAATGAGGTTAATAATCAAGTGATAGGATAAATTTTGATGATAATGACTTTGTAATGATATTGAATTTGACTAAATTAATATATCAATATATTTTTCTAAGAATATTTACACATTGATGATACTTTAAAATATTGAAAATCTAAAGTTGAAACCAACTAATTTTATCATGATGATGATATATTTGAAATCTACTTGAAAATTAATGTAAAATATACTGAAATTTGTGATTTAGTTTGAAAGATATATCATTTTATAATGGCTATAATTAGCCGAATCGATGATCTATCAATATATTTCATCTCTAATTAGATATTTGATGGTGAATGTGGTGAAATATTTGTAGGAAATATTCATTTTAGCGAATTTTGATCTTTTACTGAGGTCTTTGAATTTAGCTACTAAATTATTTCAATGGAAGAATGTTTGTAACAATTAAATAAAATTCATATTTTGAAGAATTTCTATGGATTTTAAGATATATTAAAGGGCTCAAGTGGGTGAAATTATATTCGGTTGGATTTAGTGAAGGTTAAGATGGTAATATATGATTTTTAAGGGGGTTTTTAAAATGCTAGAAATATTTGGTGAGGGATCGGTTAATGTTTTGAATATTTATATATTCTTATTGGTAAAATATCAAATTTTGAAGGGAAATAGTCAGCTGTGAATAGTTCCTGTGAAATTATATCGTTTTAGAGGTTGCACAGTAATTTATGTTTCAGAACCAGTTTTAATTAATTATCCACGGTTTTATTAATGGTTAATGATCAATTTACTTGTTTTTGACAATGAGAAATTTGAAATCTTTAGAATTAATTGATATCAATGGTTATTGCTTTAAATTATTTTTATTTAAGAAGTTATTTTATTCATTTTGGGGATATCGTTGACAAAGCTTGAGAAATATTAACTTAAAAGAATTAGAAAACAACTAAAGAAAAATGATCTTTGAAGGAAATTTATGATTTTAATTAGAAATTAAATCGGTTGAATATCTATTGAAGGAATATTGTTATCGGATGGATAAATGATATTTTCCTAAATTACCTTATTATATTATTATTTTAATGACTAAATTAACCAATATTCATAAATTTATCGTACAAAATATCCATGTTTTGGTTACTCAAACATCTTAAATTTCTCGCAAAGATATATTACGTCTAATGATCATCTAATTAAATTAGAAAATAATTGTTACTTTTTAATATATATTTCTAACTAATAAGCCCCTTAATTGGATAAATGATAACCATATTTCTATTATGACTCCTTTAATTATTTTTGCCTCAAACAAATTTACTCCAAATGATAAAGAATTTAAAATTATCAATGAATAATGACCATGTTTTCTCATATTATTAACTATTGTAACGAACATTAGATGAATATCTTTTGCTTTAAATGACTACAAAGTTAACCAATAAATTAGTCGCTCGACATAAGTGTAAAGTTACATTTAAAATATTCACGATCATCTCACTAAATTACCTAAGAATTTCTAAATGATTAATATTGCGACATGTTGAATGTGACCAGTACCCTTGCTAGCAATACCCATAGGGGGACAGAATATTTTGTCGGATAAACTCTTTATTGATATATCAAAATACTGTTATTTATAAATTAACTCAAAAATACTATATTATTTTACTGAATGATACCTTAAATGTTTTTAATATATCTATTTTTAAATAAATCGTCAGCTCAGACCAACAACATGTATGCAAGACCACCCATTGTTAATTTATTTCCAGTGTCACGTCCCTCGAAAATACCGTGAGTGTTTTAACAAAACTGAGCTCAAAGAAACTTTCCAGATAACAACTCACCTGAATGTTTTGAACAAAATGAGCAAAATTGAGAACAGGCTGATAACTGAACAAACGATTAGATGGCGATTAACTTCTGGCCACAACCCTAACAACATGAAAATTAAGATTTTAATTATTGAATTCGTTGATTTCTGCCTGGAAATACTAACAGAATATTTTTTAATTCAAAGAATCTTCATTATAAATTTTTGAACTTAAAAAATTAAATGAAGGATATATTAAATTTACAATACATAATATTATATAAAATTATACTATATTTATTAATAAATTTAGAATTCATAAAATTATAATATTTTATAAAGTTATACTATATATTATATAGTATATAATAATGTTTAAATATGCTTAAATAACTAAAGTGTTTAAATATGTTTAAATACTAAATTTAAATTATTTAAATTTAAATTATTTAAATATAATTTTGATATAACTTTATTTCTTTCGTTTTAGTATCCATAAAGTAAGTAAATAAAGAATTTACTACAATATTTTAATTATTTTACTTAGTAATGAAGAAAATGAATTATATGATTATGAAGAAGATTGAACCAGACAAAATGGTGAAACACTAAATGACTTATGTTCTGGATTTAGAAATTTCTTATTAAAACATGAATTATAGAAGAAAATGAACCAGACAAAATGGTGAAACATTGCTATGTTCTGGATTTTTTAAATGAATTAGCTGATTGTGGGTGTGCTTCAACATGAATGTTTACTTAAATTATGTAAACTTTCAACGAATGTCAAGAAAATGGGAAAAACCGATGTTTTAGCAATTAGATATTGTAAAGTACTACCTGAAGAATATTATTATTAATGTAAGACATGAATTAATTCATTAAAATATATATATTATATTTAGGTATCTGTGTTTTATGGTGGGAAATGACATTGAAAAAGTATACCACAAATAACAGTTGCCTAATAGTCAGACAGAATTTAATTTGTGATGATAAAATGTTAGATAATGTAAGTTAATTGCTTTAAATCAATATAAAGTTTAGCAATGATAGTTGACACCGCATCAGAAACTAAGAAATATTCGCAAGATGTATTCCATGAAATCACTATCAAATGGCCTGATGGAGAGATTAATTTTGAGATAGATTACCAACAGAAGAGCGAGAAAAATTTGTAAATTAAATATAATAGGGTTGGGTGGGTCCTCTTTATCCCTTAATTAATATATATTTACAAGCTGATCGTCGTGGTGGGCGGTTGTAATCCAACTAGTGGGAGGCCTCTGTAAATATATATTTGTGTTAGTGAAAACATTAATTAATTTGGTTATAGTGCCAATGACGCATGTATTTTGAAATTATACGTTTCGAATGTGCTGGTAGTTGACTACCCATGCTAGGCGTAATGTTCCGTACGGAGAAGCTATAATGCCCAGGTTCTTCTGACCCCACTTGGGGGAGGCACAGACGACCCTTGTGGACGCGAACAAATATCCACCGTGTCTTTCAGGCACAGATATTTGGTCACTGCTCATTAGGCCTGGCAATACTAAATGCATAAACTTTGCCTTGTCCTCTCTTGTCTTGATTTTTATCGTTTAAATATTAAAGTGTGTGTGATAAGTTTTATTTACTAACCTTAATAAACCATAATATGCTTTAAACTCGAAAACCCTTGCGACATGTTGAGTGTGACTAGTACCCATATGAGCAATACCCATAGGGGGAAAGAATATTTTGTCGGATAGACTAGGAGTATATACACCCATGTTAAACAAGGTATGTGTATATAGAATGTGTGTGTAAAATTATTGTCAACTTCCCGTGAAGGCAAACACAGAATATTGCAAACATATAATATTTCTCTACCCCATAACTTAGTGTGTAAAAATTATTTTAGGTTTTTGACTAATTATAATAATAATAATAATAATAATAATAATAATAATAATAATAATAATAAAGTTTAATGGGTTGTGTAAAAAATATTTTAAGTTTTTAATATTGATAATAATCATAATATAGATAATAATAATAATAATAAAGTTTAATGGGTTGTGTGTGTGTGTGTGTAAACCATATTTTATGTTTTTCAATAATAATAATAATAATAATATTAATAATAATAATAATAATAATAATATTAATAATAATAACATCTTTCGCGCAGGTGTTATTATTTTAAAGAAAATATTGAAAATTTAAAAAATAATAATATTTATGCAAAGCATGTGCTATAATTATGTCTTTGTTAAATAAGTCAACTTTAGTGTCAAAATAACTTTTTAAAAGATATTTAAATTTTGAAATACTGCAACGTAATATATTTTTGTCCTACCCCTTCATTGATTTAAGTTGGTCGGAATTTAATAATAATTTTAATAATAATTATAATATACCCTTTGAGACATGTTGAGTGTGAGCAGTATCCATTTTTATTAATATTTTTAGATTTAATAATGATTATAAATATCTCTATATCTCCTTAGAAAGGTTTTACACTGGGCTTTAAGATGAGCTATAGATCAATAAAATCTGTTGGTGGGAACATTAATTTTTGGGATGAAAAAAAAAAGTATGAGCCCTCTGGATCAATTAATTAAAATAGAAATGACCTTGACCTTGACCTTTTATTAAAAATTTGACCTTGACCTTGACCTTTTATTTTTAAAAAATATGAGTCATCGCAAGAGTCATCGTTCTTAAAATATGATGAGTCATCGGGTGAGTCATCGTTCTAAAATGATGAGTCATCGAATGAGTCATCGTTCTAAAAATAATGAGGCATCGATTATGTAATAGTTCTAAAAATATGAGGCATCGTTCTAAAAATATTAGGCATCGTTCTAAAAATATAGTTTTAAAATACTAATAATGACTACAGAAAAAGGTTAATATGACTAGTTAATTATCAAATTATTTAATATTTAGAATTTATAATAAACTTTTTATTGGAAAAATTAACTGAAATATCTGGTGTGAAAATGGAGGATATATTATCTGTTGCAAACGCATTAAATATAAACTGGGTAGCGGAGAGTGAAGATTCGGTAGTTGATGAAACAGAAGAAGAAAACACTCATGATGATGAGGAAAGCATTCAAGAAATTGATGAAGTTATGGAGGAATTTACGGATACTGAACCGTGTGTATATAGGGATTGTATAGATCATGTTGTTGAAAATGTTATGAACTGTGGAGATGATGAATGTGAATGTGTTAATAAATTTAGTGTATATTTAAAGAATAATATTTAGAATTTAGAAAGTTTTGTCTTGAATATTTTTACCAGTACCTTTACGACCAGTACCCTTACGAGCAGTACCAATTGTGAACAGTACCCATAGAGGGAGAAAATATCTTGTCGGATAGATTATATAATAATAATAATAATAATAATAATAATAATAATAATAATAATAATAATAATAATCAACGATTTAAACAAATTAAAACAAAAATTAACAGTTCTAAAAATATTAGGCATCATTCTAAAAATATTAGGCATCGTTCCAAAAGTATGACGTAATCGTTCTAAAAATATTAGGCATCATTCTAAAAATATTAGGCATCATTCTAAAAGTATGACGTAATCGTTCTAAAAATATTAGGCATCATTCTAAAAATATTAGGCATCGTTCTAAAATATTAGGCATCATTCTAAAAGTATGACGTAATCGTTCTAAAAATATTAGGCATCATTCTAAAAATATTAGGCATCGTTCCAAAAGTATGACGTAATCGTTCTAAAAATATTAGGCATCATTCTAAAAATATTAGGCATCATTCTAAAAGTATGACGTAATCGTTCTAAAAATATTAGGCATCATTCTAAAAATATTAGGCATCGTTCTAAAAATATTAGGCATCATTCTAAAAGTATGACGTAATCGTTCTAAAAATATTAGGCATCATTCTAAAAATATTAGGCATCGTTCTAAAAATATGACGTAATCATTCTAAAAATATTAGGCATCATTCTAAAAATATTAGGCATCGTTCTAAAAATATTAGGCATCATTCTAAAAGTATGACGTAATCGTTCTAAAAATATTAGGCATCATTCTAAAAATATTAGGCATCGTTCTAAAAATATTAGGCATCATTCTAAAAGTATGACGTAATCGTTCTAAAAATATTAGGCATCAATCTAAAAATATTAGGCATCATTCTAAAATTATGACGTAATCATTCTAAAAATATTAGGCATCATTCTAAAAATATTAGGCATCGTTCTAAAAATATTAGGCATCATTCTAAAAATAATAGGTACCATTCTAAAAATAATAGGCATCGTTGAGTGAGTCATTCTCTTTGTTAATATTAATGATGATGATACCTTCAATAGCTCATTTGAAAGGTCTTGGACTATGCTTTAAGATGAGGTATCGTCCAATAAAATCCGTTGGTGGGAACATTAATTTTTGGGATGAAAAAAAGTAGGTCACCGCTGGGCCAATTAATAATATTTTGAAAAATAATAATAATTTAACGTTGAAAAGATGATGGTCATCAATTGTTAATAACATTAAAACTATTAAAGATATATCAGATACCTATAGCTCATTCGAAAGGTCTTGGACTGAGCTTTAAGATGAGGTATCGTCCAATAAAATCCGTTGGTGGGAACATTAATTTTTGGGAAGAAAAAAAGTGTGAGCCCGCTGGATCACTTAATAATATTTTGAAAAATAATAATAATTTAACTTTGAAAAGATGGTGGTCATCAAATGTTAATAACATTAAAACTATTAAAGATATATAAGATACCTATAGCTCATTCGAAAGGTCTTGGACTGGGCATTAAGATGAGGTATCGTCCAATAAAATCCGTTGGTGGGAACATTAATTTTTGGGATGAAAAAAAGTATGAGCCCGCCAGATCACTTAATTAAAACAAAAAATTTAATTTAAAAATTAAATGACCTTGACCTTGACCTTTTATTTAAAAAAAAATTTTTCTCGGGGGGGGGGGGGGGAGGGGGTATGTGATCTGGCGGGCTCATGATCTGGCGGGCTCACATCCTACTACTAAATTAATATCGTAGCCGGTGACACAGATTCCTTCTCTTTAGAGTGTAAAAATGTTGATTTACGCTTACAACTGTATCCAAAAATGATTGCCGACTTCAAATTATCCAGTGACCGATCCATTGTTCTCAGATAAAATTTGTTCGGTAATCGGGAAAGTCAAGGATGAGAATAAAGGAAATCAATATAAAGAATGGGTGTTTCTTCGACCCCAGTGCTACTCATTTCAACGCGATAAAAACACTCTAAAAGCCAAAGGAATAAGACTTACAAATTCTAATCTTACACATAAAGCCTATAAAAAAGTGTATACTGATGGTGGAACAGTGAGGATCCCACAAAAAAGAATAGGAAGTGTCAATCATCAGTTGTATACTTTCATGACAGAAAAACGAGCTCTCCAATGTTTGAACGATAAAAGGTATTGGTTCAATTCTAATGAAAGCTATGCCTACGGTCACTATAAGATTTGTCAAATGCATATTGCAACTGCTATGTCTAGAAATGAATCCAAATCGAAAGAACCACTTTAACAATTAAATTTATGTGAATAATAAAATATATATTGTGAATTATTTGACTTAGTTAATTAATGTGTTTTATCATTTAATTATTTATTTGTCCAATTAATTTAGATAATTAGTTTCAAGTAAGAAATATTATTTTCGTGTTTATTTTATATATATTTTTTTCCCTGGAAAATTAATATCTGGTTTATCTAAAATTAACTCAGCGTTATTTTATAATAATTCTAATATTTAATAATTAAAATTTTGATCAGACTGAAATATTCTTGTTATAAATTTTGTTCTTGGTAGAATAAATTAAATTTAAATGTAAAACAAAAAAAAATAAATAAAAAATAAATGATAATAATAATAAATAAAATAAATTAAAATAAAATATTAATTATAAAAAGTAAGGAGAAAAAAAATTAATAATAATAATAATAATAATAATAATAATAATAATAATAATAATAATAATAATAATAATAATATTAATTATAATTAAAAATTTATTGAGATTTAAACCGAAGAAAATGATTCGATTGGTCTATATTTGATCATGATGAGCCATGTAACTTAATTAAAGAAAACGGTCGTTCTAAAACGCTTTTTCAATGCATTTTGTTTTCATTCATTTTTTTTGGAGCGTTGAATTTATTGTTGATCCGTGCTTTATTCGTTTAATCATGTCATTCCATGTTTCGAAGCAATTAAAATGATCTGAGATCGTTTCATGCATATTCAATCTTCCATTTCTGTTTTTCCATTCGGTGAATCCTTGATAATTTAATGTAAAGTTATTTTTGGAGAACAACTCACAGCAGAAACAGAATAAAACATCAAGATTGTATTTCTCTCCATTAGGTAGTTTTCTAAAAATAGTTTTCAATTCAAAATATTTTGTTATTTCCACCTTTATCAATAGGTATAGTAAAATCATAGTCTGTGATTCTCACCGGTCTGATTTGAACCAGTAAATCGGTTATTGGTGCAGCATTTCCTGGGCATTTCCCGATATCTGAATAACCATTTGTTCCAGTTTTATTATTTTTGCTGGTTATAGTTTCACTTATTGGATTTGGATAGACCTCATTTTCAATTACTATTTCAATATTACCATTTTCCTTAGTTACTTCCGTACTCAGGCAATCAAAGGATATTCTTGATGTTTCTACAGTGCTTAGAAATTTTCTTAAACTGCCTTTTTGGTATCTCATGGACTTTTCGCTTACGATAATCAGCATCAGATAGATTTTATCTCTCGTCCATAATTCAAAAACTTTTTACTTTTTCTAACGTATATTACCAAATAGTATCACTACACCTAATAGTATCATTAATACTACACCATAACTAAATTCATTTATATTTAGTGATACTATTTAAATAATATCACCATATTAAAACATTGAAATAAATGAATGGAAGAATTCAGAGTCTGTTGAGTATACAAGAAATGGGAATCCAAAACCACCAACATTTTCATTGGTCAATTCGTGGGTTAGGGAATCTTAGGATGATATGAAAATCGAAACTCTTAAAAATTCAATAACAGCAGCAGGTTTTAGCGAAAATTATGAGGATTGGCATATTGCCAAACACGATGTATATGGAGTGGAGTTCTGTAAGGCGTGGATTTCTTCAAACACCGAATCCCGATTAAATAACGAGTCTATACTTGATGAAAATGATTATTATGAGGACGTTGAGTATTTGGATGATGATGATGAATAAATTTTTGATAATTATCTAAACTTATTTTTTATTAAAATGACCAAAGCAGTGAATAATATCACTATATTTTTTTTTGATGATATTATTTTTATAGTATCACTGATACTATTCGTGATATCCGTTACATTAAATTTAATTAAAAAAACAGTCATGAAAGAAAAACTAATGGAGCTTTCTGTGGATTCCACAATGAAAATGGAAGAAAATGTGTCAACGTTTTGGCAAAAAAATTAAAAATGAATACATCGAATTGAGAAATGCAGCTCTCATAGAACTTTTACCTTTTCCAACAACGTATTTGTGTGAGGCTAGTTTTTCCGTTTTAACGAAATTAAAAATAAAATTCGAAATAGGTTATGTCCTGAAAATGATTTAATTTTAGCTTGCAGCACCAATAAGTCAAGGATTGAGCTTCTATTTGCAGCCAAATAGGTTCATTGTAGCCATTAATTTTTTTATTTTTTATATATAAAAAAAACTAATAAAAAGTTATTGGTAGTTGTAAAAATTGTTGTTTTAGTTATATTTGCATAATAAAATTTTACTAGGGTACTTCAAAATTTAATAAAATACGAAAGGGTACTTTACGTAAAAAGTTTGAGAAACACTGAATTAGAAAATCTTATAATTTTTAATATTTTTTAAAATTATTTAAATAAAATTTAAAAAAACGTAAAAATATTTCGGTCAATTTGCCGCCCTTTTTGTCATATCTGCATCGCTCCTAAGCCTTCGTTGGATTTCTGCAATTGACTCAGTTACGCTATGCACTAAATATGTAAGTCGCTTCAACATTTTACACATGGAACTCCAACGAACTTATAAGTCGAGAATCAGTTTCATCTTTTTTCCCCAGAGTCAATAATTTTTTGTTGCAAAATAGTTAGGATAATTTTCCTTATTTTTTGCATTAGACTATTTAAATCATCAGATAGAGATAAAGCAGCATCACTTTCTTCACGTTGAAGTTCAAAATTCGCAAAAATGTTTCCATATAAACCAACTTTCTCATTAGTTGGATGATCATCATCTTCAATGTCATCATCAACATCATAAAAAATGTTCATCATTTACTTTCACCTACAAGATTTTAAAGCGACATCAAAATTAATTTTTATAGATTTTTTTTAAATATTATTAAATTTAAAAAAATTAAAAATAAAATTAAGTTAAACCTTGTATGAAAATAATTATTGATAATGTAAGTATTATTAATCAAAATGTCATCGACTACTTCCGACTTTAAACTTTCTTAATGACAAATAAAAATTGTAATTTAAAAATAAAAATTAAACATTTTTAATATTTATTACAAAGTTAAAATTTCAAAGAGCATTTTTCATTTTTGATTATATCATACGCAACATTACTGCTAACTAATAAAGACAATGTTAAGCATGGACATTTCATTCCGAAATCGCTGTTTCCAATACATTTTTATATGATGAAATTATTTCATTAATAAATTCATATTGGTCAAAAGAGCAAAGATTTTTTTCTGGGGCAGCTTTCATCAAATTATTCATTTTAGATTGGAGGCTAATAGTTATATTTAGCACTTCTAATCGGGTACTTCCAAAGTCTTCTCCACTAAATACCGGTAACATTTTCTCTTCCAAAAGATGCAAATAAGTAAAAATTGGATTATAAAAGTCGCCATTTCGTAGAAGTAATGCAAGATTATTCGGAAGCCGATTTATAATTTGTTGTAAATAACTTTGTGAAATGAATTGGTTTTCAAACATTTTCAAGCATTCAAGTTCACAACGCAAATTGCACGATTCCCCATTGTAAACTCGAAAATTATTCAAATGGCGTAAATTATTGAAATCGTGTCGAATATATTCCATTATTCGGTGTTCATTATTTCCCATCACTGACAAAAACTGATTTAATAAATCTAATTTCTTAAAATCTTTTAACAGACTGTTAAAATTATCTTTATTTTTGATAATAATACTCATTTTCTTTTCGTTAAGATGATGTATTTTGGAGAACAAATTATTACCAATTTTTAGATAATTTCTCGATAAATATTCCCGAGAGTTTATTAGAATATTTTCTGATTGGTCAAAAATCTCTAGTTCAATCAAATCATCACTATCAAACGGACAACTAGCATGAGTAATCATAAAATTATCAGTGCATGAAATACAAATCTTATGATTGCATTGATTGAATTTGGAATAGTTGTCTTTTTTTCTAATTTCAATTTCACAAACCAGACATTTATATGTATCATTTTCGTTGATATTCGATTTGATTTGGCCATATAAATCTTTATTTTTCGGAACATATGAAATAACTAAACCTTTTGCATAATTTGAGATCTGTTGGAATTCTGTCAATTCTTCATCGATAATTTCCATATATTTGATGAGAACTTCGGATTGTTGATTTGTTTGATTAGTGAAGCAATTACAATGCTGAGTTGAAATTGACAATTTGATTTTTAATTTGTTGAGATTTAGAAGATTTATGTAATCCAATGGGATCATATCTTCCTTCAAACCTTTCAAATATTCCAAGAAAGTTGATGATTTCTTGTTGAATTTCAATTTTATATTGTCTGAGTTTTTTATTCCGCTTAACAAAACCTCGTTCAATTTCAATAGCATCTGAATTTCGTTTTGTTTTAATGTTTGGCGATTTATGCTCCACTGCCAGTAAACCTTTTGCACATCCTTCATTCCTTTAATTATTAGATTCAAATTCTGGTTGACTTTCAAAAGATATTCAGATATTATTTCTTGAATATCCTTCAAAAAGTAATCAGGTTCGTGAATAAATAAAGATTCAATATATTTTGATATGGGGTTGGATTCAATAAATTCTTCATTTTTTTGATGTAAGAACGAATCATGAACATCTTGAATTGCGAATCTATCAAGTGGACAGTGGGGATTTTCAGAAAATATTAATTCCTTGGCACATGATCTGCAGAATTTGTGTGGACACTTATTAAAAGTCACAACATTTGAGGTTTCCAAATCATCATAACATATTAGGCAAATTTCATCCACATCGTAATCCATGTAAATTTAAACAAAACAATAATATTTAAGTATATTTAAACAATTTATTTATTAAATTACAATAAATATATTTTTAAGATATTTAAAATTTTATTATTTATATTTAATATTTTAAAATATATAAAATAAACAATAATTTATTTTATTTTTGATAATTAAAATTTTTAAAAATATACCATTATAGAAAATTCAATATGTTCAAATTCACCTGGTTCCGCTCTATATCAAATCCGTTCTGCGTTGAACTGTCACACACTATACGACTAGAATTAATTTGTGTTTATTGATCACTATACTTTAACATTTTTAATTTAATTTAAAATAACATTTATATATATATTATCAAAACCAGTTGAAAAGGGCTTTGCTGAAAATTCGTGAATATAAAAAAGCATCGCTATCTTTACTGATTCATAGTCAAAAGAAATCTAATGAATACAATGTCAATCGGAAAGAAATCAGAGGTGAAAATTGAAAAAAGTAAATAAATAATATAAATAATATTTCCTATTTTTTATATTTTATTTTATAAAAAACGTTTTTAAATTTTATATATTTTAATTTTAAATTCTAAATTTAAATCCAAATTTAAATAAATGTCTCAGGGATTTTTTAATTTAGTTGAATGTTGATGGAAGGTCACATCTTGTGGAAGTAATTAGGTATACTATATTTTTTGAGAAGCAAAAATATCAGACCTATTTCATCGAGATTGTATATGCCATTCCTCCATCAAATTTTTTGTAACTAATTAATGTTTTTTGAAAAATTATTTACAATTACAAATAACAATTTCAAATGTCATTATCTAAAAATATTTGTCAACAAAATAACAAAATAACTAAAAATTTCTACTAAGTTTGATAATAGTTTGATAGTTTTTTTTATTAAAAATAAAAAGCATTTACTTACTCTTAATTCCACTTTGTCAATAATTCCAAATCTAAAATAAATGTCTATTATTTGAAAAATTTAATATTTGATAAATTTTTAAATATTAAAGTAAAACGGTCAAATAACAAATAACTTCAACACAAAATATAAAAATCTAAGTTTCATAATTAAAATTTTTTATTTACTCTTCATTATTTCAAATATTTTTTGAATTACTTTTTAAATATAAATTTCTTTTAAATTACCTTTTGAATTAAAAAATATTTAGGCAAAATAAATTTTTTAAATATACATTTTTTTTTAAATTTTAAAAACTTTATTTATTAATCTTTTACGTATAAAAGATGAAAATTTACTCGCGAAATTCAAGCTGCAACTTTTTTATTTTGATTTTACAAATAATTAGAATTTTAAAAATTTTTAATTAGTATTTTTATTAAAATTAAAATTTATTTTTATTCTTTTCGTGATATGTGTATCTTCTCTTCCTTACTATTTCCTAAAAGTTCATAAAAAATACCCAAGTTCGACAAATACTATAGCGACCGGTTAAATAAAAGAGATTATGCATTAATTATTTTGTTTTTAGATCCTATGGAGCTCAAGAATAACTCATACTGGAAATGACAGGATCTTGGGAAGCTTTGAACCAGGAGTTGATAAATGTTTTGTAAAATACAATCACCTTGCAATCATTTTCGTCTGTAATCATAACTAAATTTCAGAATAATACGATTCAATTAAAGATGATGAATATGATGAATAATATTTCAACAATACAATTTTTAATATTTTAGTTTATAATTTGATAAGTTATAATCTGGATTGACAAATAATTTTAATTAAATCTTTGTTTAAAAGTAATTTTTATAATTTGTCAAATTTTTCAATCTATTGTCCTTGCTAACTTAGTGTAAATGTTAGGAAATAATATTATATATTTAAAATTTATTAATTTAATTTATTTATAGATAACTAAATATTATTAAGTTTAATAATAATAATTAATTTTTTAATATAATTTTTAAAATATTTCAAATTGGTTTAAATCATTTTAAATTTAATGATATTTCATTTATTTTCATTCTGAAAAATAATTAAAAATTTAATATTGAAATACCATCAGAAGAAGAACAATTCAAATATGACGAAAAAATTAAAATGTTTGACTGATATTTTAAATTAATTAATATAAATTATTATTTAATTTATTTTAATGTTTGAATCGATAAAATTAAAAAAAATTGTTTAAATTATAATAATAATACAAAAATGGATGACGATAATTGTTGTTTGATCTGTTATGAATTAATTGAATGTAATAAATATGTTACATTTAACTTTTGTTTGCATAAATTCTGCAAAGAATGTTCCGATGAAATCCTATTAATGAACCTTCCAACTTGTCCCCTGGATAGATATCCCATCAAAGTAATCGTATATCACAATCCTTATAGAACTAGATACAATTTCCTTCTCCCTATTTCTGAGTCTAACTATTGGTTTTCTTCTGTTTATTCTATTTCAGAATCTAAGAGTTTCCTAAGATTCCATGATACTTTGATGGATATTTACCAAGTGTTGAGTAAGATTCATTCTATTCACCTGAATGCTATGTCCATCCAATTGATCAAAGAATCCGAAATAGACCAGCTACTATTTTTGTCGGCCAAGTTACTAGATCTAACAAATTATTACAATTTCAACAACATGAAAATAAACGGCGAAATAAGCAAGCGAATAGTGCATTTGGCAAATATTTTAGAATTCTCCCCCTTGACTCAATTCATAGACAACAATTTGTGTACTTATGGTGAATTCCCTATGCCATTTATAATGGAAAATGAAAAACTCATCGAAATGGATTTGATGATTTTGGATGATATTATTCGATTTGTTAGAAGTCTAAGTATTCAGTTTTTAAAAGAAAACAATCTTATTTATTCACTAAATAAAATGAATTTCCGCCAATCAGATTTCGAGAAATGTTTAATATGTCTTGAAGATATTAGCATGGATATTTATTGTAAATTTCTACAATGTGACCATAAACTGTGCTTGGAATGCGTTTGGAAATTCAAGATTATCCATGCCAGTTGTCCGTTCGATTCAGAAGACATTGACTATTTCCAGATTTGTGTCGTTACTGGGGATGATGAAGAAAAAAATGAAAAAATTGAGTCGGTTAAAAACATTTTTGTTAAAAAATTTGTTGATATTCCATTGAATAAAATAGAAGAGATAAACATGCTAAAGAGTAGATTTGATACTCACATTGAAGATGAAAGAGTTTCAATGGGTGAGATAGTGAAATTTGTCGTAGAACAATCGGATCATTGCTGGAAATAATTCCTTGAAAAGAAATCCCTAGGACCTTTTTGACTTTAAATAGTAATATTTATTTTAAAATACAAAATGTTCAAATTTTGACTATTGTCGACGACAAAAACCTTTTCTGATTATAGTTAGCCTACTAGACGGAGATATATAATATAAACATTCAAGCCCCAGAATAAAAATTTTTCTTCAAGAAATAAATTGACACATAGTGTTATATTTAATATTTCACAAGCCAGGAAACAACTCTTGTTCATATAACAAGTAGATTTCAAGAGACATACTACGCGTCAATTTATTGACTTTCAACAGTCTAACGGTTAACCGTCATCAGTCAATGTTCGGAATTTTGAGCAGTTATTATAATTCGAACAGATTTAGCTTTATACATAGATCTCGAATTGAATTTTTATGCTCCATCGCCTATGTCAAACCGAATGATTTTAATGGTGCCATTTAAATCTAATTCTATCAATGTTTCATTTTCTAACGAAGATCCGTCGATCTGATTTATTTTATTAAATATAATGTTATTAATTGTATTTATATTATTATTATCATTAATCATAGTATTTATATTATTATTTATATCATTTAAAGCAGGGGTGGCCAACCTTTTTGGTAAAAGGGCCATTACAATATTTTTGAATAATGCGGCGGGCCGCAGGTTTGAAAGGCGTAAATTTTTAACTAATGCTTCTGTGCTAATTCCAACTAAGGAACAGGAGAAGCGCAGTAATTATGTCGCTACAAACCAAACATAAAGCACTACCAGAGTGTTCCACGAAAAAATACTCCAGTTCCCATCTCTTCTGGAAAGTTCTACCTTTAGCATCAATTGTTCGGAATCTTTTCCTTTCGTTAATTGTCATTATTTAATTTAATTATTCTATATTTAATATTTTACCACGCTTGTTAACTATTAATTCGAAATGTTTTAAATTTTAAAATACACTGTATATGAAATAAACAAAGTTTGCACGATTATTAATTATCTGGAAGCAATATGATATATGCACCGTAAATTGACGATCAACAAAAGTAACACAGTTATTAAATTATGCAATTTACCTTTTTAATTTATTGGTTAGGTTTCGTTTTTTTGATAAAAATTTTTATAGTTTGTATTGTAATTTTTAACTATATATTCTTTGTGTTGCATTTATTACATTTTTTGTATTATATCGTGTTTTAAAAAGTTTTTATTATATTTTCAAAATATTAAAGCATGCGGGCCGCCGGTTGGCCACTCCTGATTTAAATAAAGTTACAACAATTGGTTCCATCTAAAGATTTATTAATATAAACACAGAGTGATCACTCTTAAATAGTAATGTATATTGCGTAATAACTAACACATTGTATCGAATTACGCAATATACTCTGAACTGTTCACATTTGGTCCTTGGCCTCTAATGTAATATCATTACTCTCCCCTTCATAAGATTGATGCCATCTCTTTAACCATTCGATTCGTCGGTGCCGTGTCGTATCTGGATATTGCAATTCAACTTGATGATCTGAAATAAATCTAAGAATTTTATATGGACCATCATATTGAATATCATTTTTGTTTCTTCTATGTGGTTCTCGTCTTACTAGTACCTCCTCCCCCACTTCAAAATGTCGTTTAATTCTTTTGTCTTTTTCAAATGTTCTCATCTTTTGCGCAGCTTGCTTGTTATTCTTTTGTGCTTCTTCCGAAATATCGTGTACTTGATGTTTGAGTCTAGAATTAGCGTGTAACGTTATTTTTCGTCCATATACTATCTCAAATGGTGAATATTTTGTAGAACTTTGATAAGTTGCATTTATACTGAATTCAATTCGAGGCAGCAGTTCGTGCCACTGTTTTTCAGCACAGCCCCCTTTCATCGTAGTCACAAGTAAATCTCGCATTGTTCTGATAGCTCTTTCCACTAAGCCATTCGACTGATGTTGATATGGCGAGGCGAATTCTTGCTTTATTCCAAGTTGTTCTAATTTTTCCTTAAAATATTTGCTTTCAAAATTTCGCCCTCTGTCTGTCAATATACTTTGAGGTTTACCATATTTGTAAATCCAATTGTTCATTAGCGTCTTCAAAATAGTTTTTTCATCTTGGTTTGCTGTAGCCGTTAAACTTACTAATTTGCTAAACCTATCAATAATAACGATAACATACTTTTTGTCGGTTGAAGTTCTCTCCATGAAAGCAACATCCATCACAATCTGTTCTAGAAATTCAGAACTTTCGTGTGGAATTAAAATTTCCTTTGTCCTCCCTTGGTCTATTTTCCGTCTTGCACATGTGACACATCGTTTTACTATCTCTTTAACGGTTTCTTGCATTTTCGGCCAGAAAAAATTCCCTTCCAAATAATGAAACAGTTTCTTAATTCCAACGTGACATAAATCTTCATGTATTTGAATCACTAGTTTAGATTGATAGCTTTTTGGGATTATCACTAGATCTTTTTTGTCTGATTCCAATACAAGCATATCATCCGATATCTTTAACCGATCTTTATATCTGAATAAAAAACTATTTAGAAACGATTCCTTCCGAAAATCTATCTGATTCTTAAGAATTTCCATCACTTCCTGGAACAATTAATCTTTCTTCTGTTCTTCCATAATTTCTAACATTGTCTGTGTTTTTGTATCAAATTGATATATCTTACTCTTGACCTTTCTTGTTTATGTTGTACATGTGCTGTCTGACACTGTGTACATAAACTACCCTCGATCCTTGATAATCCATCTGCGTTTGCATGTTCTTCACCTTTCCGGTATTTCAATTGGAAATCGTATTCCGATAGATTAGCCATCCATGTCTGAAATTGTGGACTTATTGCTTTTTTATTCGTGTTCATAAATACTAAAGCTTTGTGATCTGTTCGAGCCACGAATTCTTTCCCGTATAAATACTGTCTAAAATATAAAACATATTCATGCAATGCCAATAACTCTTTCCTTGTTACGCAGTATCCCTTTTCATGGGCCGTCAGATTTCTTGAACCGTATGCGATAACTATTTCTGAACCGTCTTCTTTTATTTGACTCAACACTGCTCCAATAGCTTCAAAACTGGCATCAGTATCCAATATAAATTTACGGTCTATACGAGGAAAATCAAGAATAGGTGCTTGTGTTAAGGCTTCTTTAAGTTGTTTAAAACTGTTTTCACAATTTTCTGACCATTCGATTGTTTTATCACAACTTGACGCTGCTGCATGTAGGGGTGCTGCTATTTTAGCATAATCTTTGACAAATCGTCTATAGTAATTTGTCAAACCTAGAAAAGATCGAAGTTGTTTAGCACACTGTGGTTTCGTCGCTTCTGTAATTGACTTGATCTTCTCTGAATTTGTCTGTATTCCATCTTCACTGACGGTGTGACCAAGGAATTTTAATTTGGTTTTGTAAATTTCGCACTTCTCCGGATTTATTCTTAGTCCTGTTTTTTTTATTCTTTTGAAAACTTCTCGTAATCGCTCATCATGTTCAGACTGGTCCTTGCCATATACCAGAATATCGTCTAAATAAACAATTGCTCCATTAAACAATATACCCTCTAACATCGTGTGCATTAATCGCTGAAATGTTGCTGGAGCCGTTGATAATCCAAATGGAAGTCGATTGAAACAAAATTGACCTTCTTTGGAACTAAAAGCCGTTTTTTCTTGTGCTTCTTCTGCTAATGCGACCTGATAGTATGCTTGTCCAAGATCTAAAGAAGAAAAGAATTTAGATCCTGATAGGTTATCGAGTAGTTGGAATATGTTGGGCATAGGAAAAGATTCTCTTTCTGTCATCTTATTCAACTCTCGATAGTCTACGCACATTCTAATTGAGCCGTCTTTCTTTCCTACTACAACCAATGGAGAGCTCCATGGACTTTTACATCGTCTTATAACTCCAGCTTTTGTTAACTCTTTTATCATATCTTCAATTTTCTGTTCTAGATGCATCGGTTGTCGTCTTGGAAATTGCATTGTTGGATTCCCAGATGTATTAATTTCGTGCTCTACGATTCTTGTGAATCCTAAATCAAATCTGGCTGCCATAAATATTGACCCGAATTCATCTAATAATTTGTTAATTGTTGGCAATTCATTTCTTCCCAATTCCTTTTTGCTTTTTGCCTTCTCTCGTCATCAGTATAATTGCTAATCTTTGTCTCGGATTCGATATTGTTAATTTCCATCAACTGCACTCCAAATGCTTTCAAAGTATCTATCCCACCAATAAAACCTGGAAATATATTTTTAATAACAATTATTTTGATAGTCCTCATCTTATTGTGCCAATAAACATTTACTTCTGTACATCCCTGTGGTTTTTGAGTTCCTGGAAAAACTCCACATATTTTGATTTCACTGCTGCTTAAACGTGGACTGCCAATTTTATTCCATGTTTCCTCATTCATCACTGTAATTGAAGCTCCAGAATCCCACAACATCTCAATCTCAACATCATTTATCATCATCTTGCTCCATTCTCTTCCATCTGACGTCGCATACCTCATTCCCTCTGTTCTGTCATTCCGATTTTCTTCCTTTACAACCCCATTGACGAAATGTATGCAATAGAGTTCCTCGTGTTTTTTTCAGTTTCCACATCATGAATTGCATAATCATTAATTGATTCTCTTGTTTCTGCATCATCCGAGTAATTTCTTCCGTTTTCTTCGTCATGCACACAAGCTATCATTTTCTTGTTCTCATAGTTATGTTGGTCTTTCTTTCTTAATAAATAACAATCACGAAAATTATGCCCTCCCTTACCACATATCAAACATTTATCTTTTAGTGGACATTCATATCTTCTGTGCCCATATTCGCCACAGCAAAAACATTGGCCTGACTGTAATTCGCCGTTTCTTGGATCAGGAAGGCCTCTAGATCGATTGTATAATCTCTTGGCAATGTGTTTAAGCGAAACCGTTGGTGTCCTTCTCTGCACATTCCGTTCGACTGCATGATTCATTTCGTTATTTCTGCTATACGAATTATCTGGTAAATTCTCTCTTCTGTAATTTCCTTGGCTTCTTAATACATTGGTGTTACTTCCATTTGTTTCTCTTGTAAACGTTTCTGAATTTCTTCTCCTTGTTGCTTCCGCGTAACTACTCTTCTTTATTACCATAATTTCTTCCGTCTTTTCTTTTGATTCCACTTTTTCGTAAATTTTGGCCAGTTGATTTCGTTCTTCTGCTGTCATCGATGGTTTCATTGTTAGAGCATCCTTTAATCTTCTGTCTCTGACGCGTCCAGTTATAATTTCATTGGCAATCTCATCTACCCTCATTCCTGAATTAATAACTTCACTCACTAATTTCAATACCCTGATTTCGAAGGTTGCATATCTCTCATTTTCCTCTTGTCTAATTGCAGCAAGTTCTTTAATCTTGTCTATAATAGTCAATTTAATTGTAAATGTTTCGGAAAACCACTCTTTAGCTGCTTTATCTGTTGTTTTTTCTGTTTTGAAATTTTTCCACAGTGTAGCCGCTTCATCGCAAAGGAGAAAATCGAATGCTTCTGTCCTCTTCAAATCATTCCTAGCGATCCAATCATCAATTGCCTGTATCCATTTTTCAGCTTCCTTGGTACACCTGCCGTCGTATCTTCTAATTTCCATATCCAAGAGTTCTTGTGCACGTTTCGGTAGTGCGTCTCTTGCAGACTTTTTCCCTTCTCCTCGAGTCGTCATTGTGTGAACATTTTCGGCGTGGTCGCCAGTTACAACAATTGGTTCCATCTAAAGATTTATTAATATAAACACAGAGTGATCACTCTTAAATAGTAATGTATATTGCGTAATAACTAACACATTGTATCGAATTACGCAATATACTCTGAACTGTTCACATTTGGTCCTTGGCCTCTAATGTAATATCATTACTAATAATTTATATTATTATTGGGTTATAGAGTTGGTGATAAAATTAGAATTCTTTCTCTGACTCCAAGCGTGTCTTTGACTGACCCACAAATAAGAATTAACACTGGAAACTTTATTGAATATCACAAATATTTTCACACTGATACAATTGACTCAACAAGCTAACTATTATACCGTGCTTATTACAACACTATGGTGAGGAAAAGCACACTCGTATAACTTTGATTTGACAAATCTCTCACAACTGAGGAGTGTAATAATTTGTAATTTTAACTGATTGTTCTCTGATTTTGACTTGGTTTTACTCGCCTAACTTTATTCTATTATCAACTGAATAAACTTTTGCTGATTCTCTTTAATTCTGTTTTCTTTTTAGTTTCTCTGTTTCAATTTTATTCAAATATTTCTTCTAAATTGTTCTCTCGATCGCTTCTCCAAACTGTTCGCTAATACAATTCTCCCACGTCTTCTTAATTTTTTTTAAATCGTCCTCTCTATAGTTTTTCTGCCTGCTTCTGCTGTGCCACCTCCTTTTATACCTCGTCAATTTGTGGCACTTCAGTTTATCTTAAATTCCACCATTTTTTCCAACATGATTTTCCAGTTTTCCCTGACAGTTTTCTTTGACAGCTATCGCAATATTTATAATTTTTTCCTTTTGCGGCTCCAGGCTGTTTTTGTTTTGTTTTCCTTATCTCTGACAAGCTGTCGAGATAAGAATATTGTTGTTTTTCTGTTTTCCCGATTTCGAAATTCCTTTTCCTTTTTGTATTAATTAATTAGTACTGACCTTGGTTTTTATTTTCATGTTTGATTTCTTTTGTTTCCTTCATCTTCCTCATTTCTCATTTCTTTTTGCTTCCGTTTTCTTCTCTGAGTTCCCATAGATCATCCCGTTTGTCATGACGATCTACTCCAAGTAATTTTATTTATTTGTTTATAATTTGTCATTTAGGTATCCTCAACATTATCATTGTTTACAATATTTATATAGTATTTATTGTCATTCATATATATTTGAGTTTGCGAGCCACTACTTTTAAAGTCGATTTGAATTGCATAATTTTTCGCAAAGATTTTCTATACTTAACCCCTTTACCGTCAAATTCTTTTTCTGAAATCGACCCTTAATTGGCGACTTTATTCGCGGCTATAAAAAATTAATCTTTTAATTATTTTTCAAACATCTTTATCAACAATAACGAACAACTAATAACGAATAACAGTTAACTAATTAATAACAAATAAAGCAGTTTTTAGTATTGTTGTAATGTAATGAGTAGTGGATAACAAGGTACTGAATAAGATGAACAATTGTTTTGCAAGTTTTTGTGTCTTTTGTTCCAACCTTTTGTAAGAATATTTTTGTATTGTCTTCAATTTTATTTATCTGACACACTAGAACAGCATAATAATAGTTGTTGTGATAATTTAGCCTATAGCGATGGGGTAATACAGCTACATTGAGGTTTGAAACGTTTTCTGAGATTTCATTGGAAATGTTTTTTGTATAATTTTTTTATTTTGTTTAGCCCTATCATATATTCTTGCCCTCAGCAGGGCTAGAGTTGTAGTATAGTGCATGGTTATTATGGCTTGATGTTTCTAAATGACCTAGAACGACGTATTTACGTTTAGCCGAGTATACTCGGGTCTACCGTGCTGCAGTACGCTTTCAAATATATAAAACGAGTTAACTCGGGTCTACCGGTTATCAGCCGGTTTCGGCTTGACGAGTATCCTCGGGTCTACCGGTAAAGGGGTTAAAAGTTATTGTACTATCCCTGATTTATTGCCCATTACACGCATACAGCAAATTTTCTAACCCCAATATATATTTTTCTTATTTGACCTTCTTTGAGTTAGAATATTTATTGAAACCATATAGTATGTTTATATATAATTAATTAAATCTATATTACCTACTTATTTAACAATTATATATAGACTGTCCTGGAGTGGACACAAATTTTTATGAGGATGTATGTCTGTGACCTACATATTTAAAACTATATAGTGTGTGACCTAATTATTTACTAATTAAACTACATTACTTACTTGTTAATTTATTTACTCGCAGTAAGAGAGGGATATTGTTCTGGAGTGGACATATCCTACTACTCACGTTACCCACAAAACTTGGATTCAAATCTTTAACTACCAGTATCTACACTTTGACAAATTTTATTACAACAAATCATAGTTGAGAACTCTCCTAAACATAAAACAGGGTAAGTTCCGAACGTTCCTCTGAGTGAAATATTAAACTGCTTTAATACTGGACTGCTACACTTCCTCTAAATGATCTCTGACATCACAGTGACGGACTCGCTTGTATACCACAACAATTATATCATAATTTCACAACATTGTATTAAACTCCACCATCTTCCATCTGTTTTCCTGAACATCGTAAAATATCGGTTCCATGTGCTCTTCACATTGAATTCAACGAATCCATTGATGAAATGTTTGTTATGAAAAGTATCTCGTTTAAACGATGATCTATGACCACAAGTAATGTATCTTACTTCATTTGCTTTAGATTCAGGTTTCGACACTTATTTTATCTTGAATACAATAAATTCTTCTTGTATCACGTTTCCTTAATAATAGGCAGTTATTAAAAAATTCTCATTCTTACTACATATTACATGAAGGACAACTATTCCAAATATGACCATGGGCGCCAACTGAAGTGGGTGCGAAAAAGCGCCTAACGTATAAATACGCAAATGAAAATAAAAAAATGTTTTAATAGATATAAATGTGTATTAAAAAACTGTGTGGGTAAAAGCACGTATTCGTTTTTCGTTTGTTTGTCCATATTCTCTATGCCTCTAGCTCTCTTTCTCTCTACAAATGTGTTTTGGTATTTGAAAAAAAAGAAATTCAGAATAGTAGTGTGTGTTGTGTTCTGTGCTAAAGCCGTTAGGAATACGGGGAATCCCCGAGGCGTAGCACGTGCATCGGTATTCTAACGTAGTTACTGTTAGACGCAATTAAATTCAAGTCTTCTTCAAGCATTTATTTTTATAACAACTTCAAAAATTGAGCCGTTTACTAGAATATTTAAACACCGAGGCGTGATAATTATTAATATTAATGTAATTACTGGTCATACATTTAATTGATTTAATTTAATATAATTTAATATAATATGATATAATTTAATATAGAATTTAAATATACAAATTTAACAGAAATAATTATTTCTACTAACTGATCTCACTTCTACCATTTAACCATAATAATTTTATATAGAGGTTTACTAACTCCTTACATCCCCCCTTCTTTAAAATGCTTTAACTTTTCTATATTCCTCGTTATTTTTCTCCCGTTTTCGTCTGTTAATAAATAACTTCTTTCATGATTTCGTTTTATTACTGTGTATGGTCCTTCATATCTCTCGTGATCTTTGTTTCTAATTTCTTGTTTCACCAATACTTTGTCCCCCACTTCTAAGTTCCTAGTTGTGCCAATTTCTTTCGCTTGCTGTCTTTTAGCCTCTAATTTCCGCATGATTTCATTTCTATCCACTTCATTATTACTATGCCATTGCGATCTATTAATCTTTCTTCCAAAAATAATTTCTGCTGGACTCACTCCAGTAGTTTTTTGAGCTGTCGCATTTAAAACGTATTCTATATCAGGTATTAATTCTGCCCAGCTTTTTTTAACTCCTTCTCTGAGTGACGCGTTAATATAATCTCTTATAGTACGAAATTGTCTTTCAATTACACCATTAGTATTATGATGATACGGACTCGAAAATATCAACTCAATTCCTGCTGCCTTTGCTAGTTCTTTAATGCTACTTGCTTCGAAATTTTTTCCACAATCAACATGTAGTTCCTTAGGGGCTCCAAATTTCAATATCCAATTATTTAACAAAACTGCCTTTATTGTATTTTCATCTTGCTTTCTAATAGGAGTTAGAGATATGTATTTACTGTAATGATCGATTATTGCACAAATATATTTTTCTCCTCTGAAGGTTTCTCTTAATGGACCGCAAATATCCATGTATATTTTCTCCATAGGTTCTGAAGCTTGAATTACTTGGGTTTTTTCTTTTGACTTTGTAGTTAAAACTTTGTTTTTCTGGCATGCTTCACATATTGAAATAGTCTCTTTTACTTCATTTAGCAAATCTTCCATATCAAAATTGTTCCTAATATATTTCATAACTTTTTCTACTCCTGTGTGGCATAATAATAAATGTGTTTCCTTAATCATTTCTCGTCTTTTTGTTTCTGGTATCCATATTTTGTTTTGATTGGTATAGATAATATTTCCTTTTAACATATATTTATTATTTTTCCTTTCATTTATTTGATCTTTTATATCTTGTATTTCTGCATTATCTCTTTGCCATTCATTTCCATTATTTTCGGTCATCAATGTTAATAATCTAGTTTTTAATCGCCCTGATTTGGGGTTATCATGGTCCATCAAACATTGTACACATTTGCCGCATGTATTTCTAGACAGCATATCTGCATTCGTATGCGCCGTACCTTTTCTGAACTCCATTTTTATGTCTAAACTGCTCAAGTAATTTATCCACGTTTGGAACTGTGCTGTTATCGGCTTCTTTGTCGTTAACATAAAAGTTATTGCTTTATGATCAGTGCGCAAAACAAACTGTTTACCGTATAAATAATGGTTGAAATGGCGACAGAAATAATATATAGCCAAAAGCTCTTTTCGTGTTATACAATATCCTCTTTCATGGCTACTCATTGCATGGGATCCATATGCAATAACGTGTTCATGCCCCATTTCATCT
This sequence comes from Schmidtea polychroa, assembly GCA_959609185.1. Taxonomy (NCBI): domain Eukaryota; kingdom Metazoa; phylum Platyhelminthes; order Tricladida; family Dugesiidae; genus Schmidtea; species Schmidtea polychroa. The sequence continues at coordinate 36,049 of CAUHTR010000547.1, read as the reverse complement.
CTTTGTGATAATACAGCTCCAATTGTATCAAAGCTTGCGTCTGTATCTAATATGAATTCTTTCTTGAAATCTGGAAATACGAGAATTGGCGCTGTAGTCAACGCCATTTTCATTTCTTCGAAAGCTTTCTCACATTCCTCAGTCCATATTATTTTTTCACTATTGCTTCCACATATGCTTTCTAGCGCTCTTGATTTTGTTGCATATTCCTTAATAAATCTCCGATAATAGTTACATATGCCTAAAAAGCTTCTCAAATTCTTTATACACTTAGGCCTATGAAATGATTTAATAGCCTCAATTTTACTTTGATCTGTCCGAATCCCCTGACTGTTAATAATGTGCCCTAAAAACTTTACTTCGCTCTTTAATAACTGACATTTTTCTGGGTTGATTCTCAATTTAGCTTCCCTTATTTTCTCTAGAACTTTTCCAAACACATTGTAATGTTCTTCAATTGTTCTTGTAAAAATTAAAATATCGTCTAAATACACCATAACTCCTTCTTTCCATAGATCTTTCAATATTTTTGTCATTAATTCTTGGAATGTACCCGGTGCCGCCGCAATGCCAAAAGGCATTCTATTAAAACAAAATTGCCCTTCTTTAGTAGAAAATGCTGTCTTTTCTTGCGATTCTATGTCCAATTTCACCTGATAATAAGCGTTCCCAAGGTCTATAGAACTAAAGTACTTAGATCCATGTAATGTATCTAGAATTTCTTCTACATTCGGCATAGGAAAAGCTTGTCTTTCAGTAATCTTATTAAGCTGTCTAAAATCTAAACAAAATCTGATATCTTTTTTGTCTTTTTTCCACACGCATACTAACGGCGTATTCCAAGGTGAATTACATCTTCTTATGATATCATTATTTTCTAAATTTTTTATAGCAGCATTTATTTTCTCCTCTAAATTGATGGGTTGTCTTCTGGGTTTGGCCCTTCTTTTGTGATGATTTTATGTGCAATTAAATCAGTACATCCGATATCCCAGTTATTAGCCATAAAAACACTTTTATTGTTTTTAACAATCTCTAACAGTCTTTTATTTTCGTTTAATCTTAGAATTTCTATTGCTCTTTGACATCTCTCGTTATCTGTAATCTTTTCCCCAAATCTAGCTTCTATTTCACATACAAATTCATTATATCCTTCTTCATTTTGCTTGATGTAGTTTAATTCAATCCCAAACTCTTTCTGCAATTCCACTCCTCCTATTATATCTGGAACAATATTTTTAACTATTATAAATGTTATTTTTCTTTCCATATTACCAATTCTAACATCAATATATATTTTTCCGATTGTCTCTAATTTACTATCATTTGCACATCTTAACATCTCATCTGTTTTTATGATTTTCACATTCACTAATTTTTCCACAACTGCTTCTGCCATTACATTTACTCTTACTCTTACTCCATTCTATAACCCTGAATTTCAAGAGTTGTACTCGGTCTACCTTGCATTTTGTCGTTTCCATTCATCTTTAGTGAAAATATTTTGCTCCTCTGATATTTCATTAATCCACCCAATTTCCTTTCTCTCTAATTTATCTTCTGCCTTCTTAATAAATTTATAAACTTTTTCATTTACTATTTTATTATTATATTCTGCTTCTTTAATTTCATTATACTCTTCTTGATTCTTAGGATTATTATTATTATTTATTAAAGATCGATCAGCATAAATAACTATAACATTTAAAATTATTTAAAGGAAATTTTTTAAAATTACAAATATTATTACATAAAGGTTCTACATTATTATATATATATAAAATTTATTTACATTATTAAAATTATTATGACCAATATTTACATCAATATCAAAATTACCTAGTATATTGCTCCGATCATTGTCTCCCGTGTCGAAGCATGTACTTTTGGGTGCTGAATCTCCTCATATTTGTCTTCTGCATCGTCTGAATACTCCAATGGCATCGTCTCATCATTAGGTTCAATTGCTGCAATTGTTCTTCTTGGATTGTTGATCTTTTGTTGATAGCTTGTGGTTCGATGGGCATAATAATTATTATTTCTCATGTTTGAATTAGTTTGAAACTTCCTTCTTTCCAAATTTGTATAGCAGTCAATCTCCTTATGTCCACTTAAGTGACATCTCTGGCATTGAATCGTTGAACATTCTCGCCGTACGTGGCCTTCAACTCCGCATAATATACTTTTCTTTTTCATTTGGCATTCTCGACTCACATGACCTATTTTCTTGCATGTCCAGCATTCCAATTGTCGGTTACTGACGTTTCGCTGCTTGAAATTATTATTTCCGTTTACCATTCCTCTTTGAGCAACATCTCTGTAGCTTCTGTAGTTTTGAACAACCGGTGAAGTCTTCACAACATTAATATGGCCCATAATTTTGTTTACCTTTTCTAATTTCTTTATTGTCGCTTTTATTTCTTCTGATGTTTTCAAATCTTTCATCTCGATCTCTTTTTTAACTTCTCGATCTCTTACACAGTTTGTAAGCAGGCATTTTTCTATTTCTTCTTCATCCCATTTGTGCACTATTAATTTCTTTGTCATCTTTTTAATTTTCTCTATAAAAGTTTCGGCTGAATCTGATCCTTGTTCATAACTCAAAGCTTCTTTTAGATCATCCATTAATGATGTCAGTTTTGAAAATGCATATCGAAGTTTCTCTTCCATAGTTTTTCCTTCGGCTGCTTCATAATCTTCCATTAGCGATCTGTCAAGTAATGTTGTAGTTAATATTACTTGCATCCTAATTGTTGTTTTTGTCGCGCCAAAAAACCTTTGACAATCCTTGATAAAATTTTCTAAATCATCGCCTTTGTGAAATTTCTCAGGTAATAGTCTGCTTATCAATAAATCCGTGGTCGTGGTCGCCATGTTAGACGCAATTAAATTCAAGTCTTCTTCAAGCATTTATTTTTATAACAACTTCAAAAATTGAGCCGTTTACTAGAATATTTAAACACCGAGGCGTGATAATTATTAATATTAATGTAATTACTGGTCATACATTTAATTGATTTAATTTAATATAATTTAATATAATATGATATAATTTAATATAGAATTTAAATATACAAATTTAACAGAAATAATTATTTCTACTAACTGATCTCACTTCTACCATTTAACCATAATAATTTTATATAGAGGTTTACTAACTCCTTACAGTTACGATAAACGAGAATCGGTCTCTTTGCAGTCTGTTGCTCAATTCAAAATTCGTTTGCATTTAATTTTTTGTTTATACATAGTTGATAGTTTTTCGATCAAATCGATCCTGAATAATATCTAAATTACGTTTGAAACGACAAATTTGTCGAGTGTTAAAGTTGCCAGTGTTTTTTTATAAATCTAAGAAATATTAAGGTAAATACATCATGACATCTACTGTTTGTGATAGTTTGCTAGAAAGAACACGTTAAGCAAAGTATTATAATATTCGACTCGACTCCTGATCAAGCTCATCGTGAACAAATGTCTGAGGTAGTAAGATATATTTTTACATTTTTTAAGTAGTTAAAATTGGTTTTAAATTTAAATTCTACTAAGAGGGAACATTAATAAAAAAATTTAATTTCTTTACTATGAGGATATTGAAATGAAATTTATAAATGATTCCTATGTTTATAAAATTTTATTTCGTGATTTTTTAAAAATGGCTGTTAATTATTGCTCGCATTTAAAACAAAATTATTTTCGGCAAATTGCAAATTATAAATAATTGTTTTCTTTTTTTATACTTAGTACCTGAGAATTGAAAACATTGAAAACATTTGAGAAGAAGAAAGAAAGTGGAGCTGTTGGTCGAAAAAGACGTAGCACGTCAATTGCGCGGACGTCAATTGCGCGGGTCCAACTAATAATTAATAAGGGAAATGTACATATATATGTAGTCAGAGTTTATCCGACAAGATATTCTGTCCCCCTATGGGTACGGCTCACAAGGGTAATGGTAGCAAGGGTACTGCTCATATTCAAGCCTATACATTTATTAAACAATCCAATAAATGTATAAGCTTAAATATGAGCAGTACCCTTGCTACCATTACCCTTGTGAGCCGTACCCATAGGGGGACAGAATATCTTGTCGGATAAACTCTGACTACATATATATGTACATTTCCCTTATTAATTATTAGTTGGACCCGCGCAATTGACGTCCGCGCAGTTGGACCCGCGCAATTGACGTCCGCGCAGATGACATGGTTTCGAAAAAGACGCTTGTTAGAGGCAAAAGAAGTAGAAACAAGCAGCAAAGTTTTTAATACGTTTTTTAAAAAATCAAGCACAAACACGATTTCTTCAGAATGTCCTGAAAATTCTGCAAATTCTAAAGAATTGAAAGATGCTGGGGCAAGTTTAACCGAGAAAGAATTTGATACGACATCTATTGATCTAGAAAAGGTTACTGAAAATATTTTGACAAGGTCTTCGGAGAATTCTAATTCTAGAAAGTATGCTACTTCTGAAGAATTTGAAGATGAGTCTGACAAAGAAATAGAAACTGAAGATGTTGAAGTAAATATAAACTTGATGTCCAAAAACGCAGAAAATATAAAAAATCCCATATCTAGAGCGATTGAAGAACACGACATCGGTCTTCTTAAGTTTAGTGAAGAATCGGGAAAGGCAATTATAACTGATGCGTTGAGAATAGAAATAATAAATCTCGGTTCTAAGTATTTTCAAAACACTAGGGTCCTTTTTTGCCCACTAACAATCGTTCTATGAACAAAACTTGGTTTAAAAAAAATAGGAAATGGTCTTGGTGAGCAAGTGATGCGCTCATGGTTAGTTTATTCACCTTTCAAAAAGTCTGCCTTTTGTAATTGCTGTCTTCTTTTACCCGATTCGATAACCAATTTAGTTTGGAGCAAGAAAGCGGATTTAAGCAATGCAAAGCACTTGAGAGAATGAGTGTTCATGAAAATTACAAAAAACATCGACACTGCTTTACTCAGTGGAAAGAAATGGAAAGAAATTTACTTAACAACATAAGCATAATTGATGCAGAACTTCAAGAGCAAGTTCAAAGATAAAGTCAGAAGTGGTGTGATATTTTGAAAAGAATTTTACACTGCATCAAACACCATGCGATACGAAACCCGGCTTTGCGAGGCCACAGAGAGTCACTTCAGTCAGATTTTAATACAGGAAATTTACTTGGTTTGTTGAAACAAATTTCTAATTTTGACCCTGTCGTAAAAGAAAACATAAGATTTGAGGAGAGCCATCCTGGATCATATCTTTCACCGAAAATACAGAACGAGTTTATTCACATCATGACATCTACTGTTCGTGATAGTTTGCTAGAAAAAACACGTTAAGCAAAGTATTATAATGTTCGACTCGACTCCTGATCAAGCTCATCGTGAACAAATGTCTGAGGTAGTAGGATATGTTGATATGAAATTTGAGAAAAAACTGTTCAGATTAAAGAATCATTTCTCGGTTTTATACCAATAAGCGACAAGGATGCTGCAAGCTTGGTTCAACAAATATTGAAGCAGTTAGAGAAAAACAATATGAATTTACAAGATTGTAGGTCACCGTGCTATGATAATGCTGCTGTTATGGCTGGACACAAGACTGGTGTTCATCAAAGAATCAAGAAAAAACAACATGGCAATATTTGTGAATTGTGATAATCATTATCTCAATTTGGTAGGCATTCATGCATCCAAAGAAGAAGTAATGATGGTAACTTTTTTCGGAGCCATCGATGCACTTTATGTTTTCTTCTCTCATTCAACCCAGCGTTGGGAAAAGCTCAAATCTGTTGTACCTTGGCTTTAAAGTCTGACTCCGATACCAGGTGGAGTGCAAAAACGGAATCTGTAAAACCTGTTAACAAATATCTCAAGCAAATAGTGGAAGTTCTCAAGAACATAATGGACGATGAAAGCGCGACTAGTGAAACTAAAAACGACTCAAAGCAACTCTATAATCGAATATTAACATATGACTTAGATTAATTCGTATTGACCGCGTTCAAAAGAGGTTCAAAATGAACTTTCATGAAGCAGCTTTAGATTTAAAAGCTCTCCAAAATTATTGTCATGATGAAAGAGAAGTGTTAGTTAGTAACTCACTGAAAGAAGGAATTCGAATTTGCAATGAATGGGACATTGAATTTGAAGGAGGACACAGAAGAAAGGAAAGAATGAATTGCGAAACATCGAGAGATAGTGGTTTATCAGCTAAAGAAGAAATGGAAAGAAAATGAAAAGGACTGTCAACCGTCTATTCAACCGTCTATTCAAAATATATCAAGCCCCGAACAATTACTTAATTTTATAGTTCAGTATGAAGATGGAAACGTTTTTCCCAATATGCCTATAGCATTGCAAATATTGCTGACAATCGCGGTTCATTTAGCAAATTAAAATTGATACTTTCATATTTGAGAGCCTCGATGGGCCAAAGTCGATTATGTGATCTTGCTTTACTTAACATAGAATGAGAAATGACCGAAGAAATTGACTTTGACTATATAATTAAACAATTTGCGTCAGCTAAAGCAAGAAAGATAAATTTTTTATAAAGTGTTAATAGATTTAACTCAATTCTAAAGTAGTCATTTAGAAAATAAAACGTAAGTAACCTATCGTCGGAGAGGGCGCAAGATCGGTGTTTGCCATAGGCGCCATTTACCCTAAGTACGCCACTGGATTCACCACAACAATAATGAGAATGGTATTGACCTTTCTATATGTTTCAAACAAACGATGTCTATTGGATATCTCATTATCTGATATTCATTACGTATTTTGCCTTCTTTAAGAGCAACATCTTTTATTATAATTCTCGTAATTTCTTTAGTATACCAGTTAGTCTCTGGAACGGATAGTCGCATCTTTAGCCGCATCTCGGTTTAATCTGGCTCATATGATCGATATTTTGCAAGATGCTTTTACATTTGATATATTTCAAAATGAATCAATTTTTACATCTTCATCTGACGTCGAGGTTTTTTGTATTTCCTTAAAGGCCATCCGTAACTCTTTTGAGTCTCTATGCAAAAACAATACATAACGGCTCCTAATAACCACTACTTTGAATCTTTTTCTTTTCTTCCAGAAAACTTTTTTATCACTGGATAAATTGATTCTTAAATGTTCTTTGGCAGTGATTCAACTATTTTCTGCCATTGATGCGATTTCCTCGTGGTCACCAGTAATATCTTAAATTCATCATTATTAAAATTCAAGTATATTTAGAAACAATAACCGATTATTGAAACAAATATCAATATTAATATAAATCGTCACTTGATAAAGATTACGAAAAATATTTAAATCATCACTATCAAATCTAGACAAAACGAAATCAAAATCATAATTTTGATCCAGAGAATGAATCTTCGAGAGCAATTTGTCATGAACGACTGAATAAGTTTTCGATATTTTTCAAATCTGAAACACATGAATTCACAAAAGTAGTCAGCATATTAATTTACAATGACATATTAAGGGTTTCCTTTAGTGTCTAAAAGATAGCATTTTTGGAAAATATGGTACCAGGAAAGTATTTACATTTTTAGAAGGGGAGGGGCTGCTGGTGTTAGGGCCGTATCATAAAATCATATTATATAAATACTTCTAATACCTTCATGTGCCCAAAAATGTCATTCAGTCGTCAATCCTAACTTTAACCATAAAAAGTTCGTTTGTGATTGCCTCAGCTTGCCTCAATCACTATTTATTTTTATAAAGAAATACTTTATTACCATTTCAAATATTTCCGGGAAAATATCTCCTTAAATATTACTTGTTTAATTAATCAACGCTTTTTCTTTTCTATATTTCTAAATGGATTTCGATTTTGATACAACTTGTGTTATATGTTATGATGATTTGGAAACCTCAAATGTTGTGACTCTTAATAAGTGTCCACACAAATTCTGCAGATCATGTGCCAAGGAATTAATATTTTCTGAAAATCCCCACTGTCCACTTGATAGATTCGCAATTCAAGATGTTCATGATTCGTTCTTACATCAAAAAAATGAAGAATTTATTGAATCCAACCCCATATCAAAATATATTGAATCTTTATTTATTCACGAAACTGATTACTTTTTGAAGGAAATTCAAGAAATAATATCTGAATATCTTTTGAAAGTCAACCAGAATTTGAATCTAATAATTAAAGGAATGAAGGATGTGCAAAAGGTTTACTGGCAGTGGAGTATAAGCCGCCAAACATTAAAACAAAACGAAATTCAGATGCTATTGAAATTGAACGAGGTTTTGTTAAGCGGAATAAAAAACTCAGACAACATAAAATTGAAATTCAACAAGAAATCATCAACTTTCTTGGAATATTTGAAAGGTTTGAAGGAAGATATGATCCCATTGGATTACATAAATCTTCTAAATCTCGACAAATTAAAAATCAAATTGTCAATTTCAACTCAGCATTGTAATTGCTTCACTAATCAAACAATTCAACAATCCGAAGTTCTCATCAAATATATGGAAATTATCGATGAAGAATTGACAGAATTCCAACAGATCTCAAATTATGCAAAAGGTTTAGTTATTTCATATGTTCCGAAAAATAAAGATTTATATAGTCAAATCAAATCGAATATCAACGAAAATGATACATATAAATGTCTGGTTTGTGAAATTGAAATGAGAAGACAAGATAACTATTCCAAATTCAATCAATGCAATCATAAGATTTGTATTTCATGCACTGATAATTTTATGATTACTCATGCTAGTTGTCCGTTTGATAGTGATGATTTGATTGAACTAGAGATTTTTGACCAATCAGAAAATATTCTAATAAACTCTCGGGAATATTTATCGAGAAATTATCTAAAAATTGGTAATAATTTGTTTTCCAAAATACATCAACTTAACGAAAAGAAAATGAGTATTATTATCAAAAATAAAGACAATTTTAACAGTTTGTTAAAAGATTTTAAAAAATTAGATTTCTCGGAAATAAATTTGACATTGAAGAAAATGGAACAACACCGAATTATGGAAAGTATTATTAACCATTTCAATAATTTACGCCATTTGAATAATTATCGAGTTTACAATGGGAAATCTTGCAAGTTTCTTTGTGAGCTAGACTGTTTGAAGATGTTCGGAAACCAATTTATAACGGAAGTTCATTTACAGGAAATTACAGATCGGCTTCCGAATAATCTTGCATTTCTTCTACGAAATGGCGACTTTTATAATCCAATTTTTATTTATTTGCATTTTTTGGAAGAAAAGATTTTGGCGGAATTTAGTTTTAACAGTTTCAGAAGCATCATAAATGATATTGTCATGCTTGTTGATGGCTTGGAGAATAAAATGATATATTTAATGAAAGATGATCCAAAAAAAAGTTTTTTTTCTTATGATTTGTATAAAGTTATTCAAGAGATGTTGTTGGAATGACAAAATCTAATGAGAGATTTCCACTAGAACTAGAAAATATTTGAGATGATATATTCTCACTAAAGGTGAGGTCTACTATATCTACTATAAATGTTTTTCAATTTAATATTTTATTGAAATTGTTTTTTGATATACGAATTGTGCATAATGATATACAGATTGTTTATCTAAATTGGAAAACTACAATTATGCCTCGTTTTACGGTTCTTCGTTGTACGCCGCTTCGTTTTGCGCAAATAATAAAAGATATTATAAACAAGTTTTAAGTTGTTTATATGTTGATTCGAGTGAAAAAACGCAAGTGACTCGCATTCATAGGTGTTACCGCCGTATTACCGACATGCTTACATATCTTGACATACATAATATCTTGAGAAACACCAGTAAAAACAAGCAAAAAATCAGACAATTATGATTAAAGAAATAAAAATGAAAGCAACGAAATAGAGAAAATAAAACAACATTAAAACACAAAAACGCATTGCCTTCCTAACTTCAACTTTTGCAATATATTGAAACTGATTATATGATGAAACTTTCACCATATCTTGTTTGTCCTCGTGACATCAAGCAAGACACTTGAATTTTACATATTCTGTACATTTTCAATGCTTCTTTTCTTTAATACTTTTGAAAACAGAAAATAAGCCAATCCATTAATAATATATCTCGATCTTTATTACTTTTTACAAATTCAGAGGCGTCGTAGTTTATATTCATGCACAACAACTTTTTTGGGGATCATGTCATAATCCCGACAATGACAATCCCGACAAATCAAAATCCCGACAGCATTACATTCCCGAAATGTCAAAATCCCGACAGCATTATATTCCCGACATGGCAAAATCCCGACAAAATCCCGACATATTAAAATATAGTTTTAATAAAACTAAAAATTTAAATATTTCATATTTATTGATATGTGTGATATGTAAATTGATATGTATATTCATGGATGTGCATGTCTGTTTTTACCATTTAATTGTTAAAAACAAGTAGTTATCTTACAGCAATGGCGGAGCAAGTGTGTGAAATTGTTAAGTCAGCTAAAGGTGCAGATAAAATTGTTATTGGAGGCTATTTAATGTGCAAAGACAAAAAACCAAGAAGAACTATTTTACTGGTGCTGCGACAAAAGAAAATCTGGTTTTTGCAATGGCAGAGCTTGTACTATACTCATCAATGACCAACATATTTTGCGTCGTGTCACAGAACATAACCATGCCGCTGATGCAACCGAAAAAGATGCCGCAAAAGCGACGGCTGCTCTAAAACATATATCGCGTGCAACAGAAAAAATCCAGCCCAAATTATGCAGGAGACAATTATCAGCTTTCCCGGAGCTAGTCAGCCTTCCCTTTCAAGTAACAATGCAATGCGCCTAAAAATTAAGAGAACCCGTCTCAAGTAGGGTATTGTGTGGACCCGGGAACAAAGACATATGACGTCATCGATGACGTCACAAAGACATATGACGTCATACCCCCCTACCCCCCGGGGGTATTTTTTTTTTTTTTTTNTTGCCCAAACTAATTAGGTTGATAAGAGGAAGCCATGGTAAAGCGTAGAAAAGTAATTTGGCAAGGGGATAATAAAATTACGAGAAAGGTATAAAAGTGACCGGCAAGTAAACATAATTGCCAGTAGGTCGAAGAAAGAAAAGTTGTAGAATAGCGAAAGAAAGCAGAATCGAATAACTAAATATTTTTGAATCTAGTGTACTATAAAGGGACATCTCCCATTGGAAGAATAATCCTTGGCAAGGTTCAAACTGAAATTGAAAAGTACAGAGTAAAAAGAGTTGTTTAAAGTGTGATTGTTTCATTAAAAGGTGTAATCGAAAAAGTGTAATTGTGATAATCTTGAATAAATATTATTGTGTTAAGTCGTTCATTTTGATTAACAAAAGGACACCAAGGAGTCAGACAGTGACACCAATTTGTACAAAATATCCAACATATTTGGTGGCGTGATCCAAATTCGGTGAAATTTCGTTAAAATTGTGAAAATATTTAATTGAAATATCGAATAATACTGAAGTGATCAAAAGTCAATGAGAATTTGTTGAGATTGGGAAAATATTGTAAATTGGTAAAGAAAAAAAATATTGAAGTGGAAAATTTGATTTAAAAGTGGAGAATTATTAAAGTGTTGATTTTATTATTGAAGCAAAGTGAAAATAAAAAAGTTGTGGAAATTGATTATTGAAAAGTCAAAATTAAAACGAAAGGCAGATTTTGTAATTGTAACACTTTAAATTTTAGACGAGTAAAACTTGTGTTGACCCGATCATTTTTTAAATTGAGAAGCCAAAAACTAGTAGAAAATATAATGAGTACCCAAAGACAACCTAATAATACAAATAAATTTGATATAAACCAAGTAAGAGTTATTACAGGATTATTTTTTGTCGTGAGTAAAGAAAGAAATTAAAAATGTTTTGTGTTATGTTGATGTTAATGACTGATGGATTAACTAAAAATTCAATGAAAATTGAGCTAAATTTAAAAAGCACACAATCGTAATCAGAGTCGTTTGCAGTCATCTCTGGCGCTAGAGAAAGATCAATAACTCCAGTTAAAAACAATCGATTTCAACAAGCAAGTAGTCCATCACTAAAATTTTGATCAAAATATGAGTCGAACAAGTCAACAGATATTCAATTAGATGGAAAAGAAGGTTCCATTTAATGTAGTCATTGCCAAAGGATTGGACACTATGCTAATTAATGTTGGTTTAAAAATAAAGAACAGAGAAGCTCAATTCCAAATCAATGTGATTATTGCCAAAGAATGGGACTTGACAGCAATCAACTTTGGTCCAAAAATAACGTACAACGTAGCCCAAAGCAGATGTGGCCCGATTGATTAAAAGAAAAGTTTTGGGAAAAGTTTTACTAAAACGATAAAACAAACATCAATGATCAGCGACCTAATGATAATTTGCAGTGCTATAATTGAGGGAGGAAAATGCATGTGTCTCGAAATTTAATTTTATTTTATTGATTTAATTAATCAATTTTTTTAATTTTTTTTATTTTCACAATTTAATTTTATAAATTTTATAATTTACATATTTTGAACTAATTTTATTTTAATTTATTATTATTTTTTTTAACAATTTAATTTTAAAATTTTACAATTTACATAATTTTAATTTTTATTATTTTATCCGTTCTATTGGAAAATTTTTTATTTCAATTTTTAAATTTATTTATTTCTTTATTTTATTTCATTTAATTTTTGAGAATTTAATTTTTAACTCATTGCGATAGCTCCTTCGTATGTAAATGCGACCAATAATCCTTCTTAAATTTTCTTTTCATATTATTAATTAATTTATTATCAATTATTTTATTTATTATTATTTTATTTTCTAGTTGGCAGTTTTTTCGAATATTTTTCATAACTGTGTTAGTGATTGCAACTTCTTGCGTTTCTTGATTTTATTATACGTGTTTTATTTATTCTTAATGTGTTATGTACTATATTTTGTATTTATTGGTGTATGATCATAGATGTTAACTCAAATTGATGCGATTTTTATGTAATGTATTTTCGATCCATTAAAACAAACTCTCAGTTCTCGGTTCTAGCCCAACATTATTATTATTATTATTATTATTATTATAGCAAATTATAATTTTATTATTACCAATATTAGCAAATTATATAATAAATGAAAAATATGATTGGGAAAATAAAATTTGAAAAAACGATTGGGCATAACAAAAATACTTAATTCGAGGACGAATTTTTTAATGAAGGGATATATGTTGAGGATACCTAAATAATAAATAGTATTAAAAATAATTAGAATAACTTGGGGGAAACCAACAGGATGATTGGGGTAGCATTCTGAAACTTGGAGAAGAAAACAGAAATGCAAAAATATTGAGAAATGAAAAGGGATAACAAAACAAAAAAATGCAACAATAAAGTGGAGAAAGGTCACTTATAATTAATAAGTACAAGAAAGCGAAAAGAAATTCCTAAATTGGAAAACAAAAACAAAATCGGAATCTCCGAACTTTCAGAGATAACATAGGAAATAGAAAAAAATATGGAAAAGGCCAGAAGCAGAAATGAAAAAAATAATAAACCAATCTGAGTGCCGAACTGTCAGGGGCAACAAGGTAGTTAAAAACAGTATGGGAAATGCCAGAAACAAAAATGGAAAAAAATGATAAATTATCCCGAATGCCGAATTATCAATGATAACACAAGAGCTGTACAAATTCTGGAGAGATAGGAATGAAAAAAATGAATTATCCCAAGTGCCGGACAAGTGCGGACTATAAAAGCAAAAGTATTCTTAATGGAATCAGAAGTAGTAATCGCAGGAAAAATTAAAAAGATAGTCGAAAAATAAATTGGAATTAGAGAAAATTGGTAATTAAAGAAATTAAAAGTGAGAAATTAGAATTGAAAATTTGAGAAAATATTGGAAATAAATGGTGTCAGAAATCTGAGTTCAATAAGAAAGGTTTAAAGTATACTGAATAAAGTCAAGTCAACTCAAAGGAGAATTCAATTCAATCAGCGGCTGATGATTGTTCAGTAATTGGGAATTATACGAGTAGAGCTATTCCTCACATAGTGTTGTAATAAGCTCTGTATAATAACCTATTTGAGTTGTTGAGCAATATTACTATTGTAGTTATTTTGACTTTGATTTGAGAAATGCATCAATTAACTTTTTCGGAATTTTTTTGTTAATTTATTCTGAGTTGTTTAAATATTCATGTTCTTGTAATTTGAATTTGTGAGTGAATTTAAAATTTTCTTCCAAATGTAAATTTAAAGTTACATTCGAATGTCTTGAGTAGTGAAGAGTATAAACCAAGCCAAATATCTCATGGTATACAATATTACAGCACACTGAGATACATAAGCGTAACGGTACTATTACTATTTCTACTTTGTTAGTTTCTATCTCTTACTGATCCAAGCATAAAATAAAATAAAATAACCTCCAGGTGATCTGAATAGTAAAATCAAAACACTTATTAAGTTTCTTTACTACCTATTTTATTAGTAGCTTATTCGATAAATCTTATCAAATTTCTTAAAAGATTCTTGGCCGATTTCTATGAAAATTGTTCATTACTGTTCATTATCTATCCCTTTCATAAATTATTGTCATTCGTTAATTCGTTTGATTGCGGTCCTCATTACTGGATGTTAGTCAATGTTACTTTCGAAAATTTTGCGCAGGGATCTGCTTATATTTCTAATTCTAACTTATTTTCAAACAGTGACGTAAGACCTTCTATGGCAGTCCAAAACCCGAAAATGAAAATACAATGAGGAGTAGTTTTAGCATTAGAGCTCACCTGCTTTTTGATTTTTAGCCATTGTGTACATCACTAATATGGTTGTTACCATGGGTACGCAGATGGTATAAAGTAAAATAGTCATGAAGGCGTTTAGGAAGGAGTCGATTCAAAATCTATAAGTAACCCTAGCACATTTAAATGACATAAACCTAAGCGCCAACAGTTAAAGGTTTTTTCCTGTCCACAGCCATTACACCACGCTGTAAGTTAGCAAATTAAAAACACATTTTCACTAACGAGGAATGCAGCAGTTCTATTGCGCCATTTATAGGATAATTCCTTGTACCCAATGTAAACGTAGGCATTTGAAGGATGGAATTCTCTAATGTACGTTGTCTACAACTGGAAAGCTGATGCGTTATGTGCTCCGCGGGAAACAGGTAAAACTAGTATTCACAGAACGTCAGACGGCAAGATAAATTTTATATTGAATATAAGGAATTACAATCAGCTTTTTAGTTCGGTCGTGATTCTAAAGAGCTTGTTACACAACTTTAGGAGTTAGTCACACTACTGTCCAGTATCGAGTGAAGACAACACAGATAAAATCAACATCCAAATTACACTATTTTGTTTAACATAGAAAACTAAGAGCTCATTCCCCCGGATGTTCAGTGGGCGATGGGTAACGAATATTTTAAAGTAATTTGGACTCAATTTCCAAACAGAACACACTATAAACATACGAATAGTACCAACAATCGAAATCATCATTCAGATCATCGTGCTTAAATGAAAAAAATAAGAGCAGATCCCAGTCAAAATTTCCATGGTAAATTTTAACTCTAACTTTAAGGAAATATGTAAAAGGTCGATTTTAGCTTCATCTTTATGGAAATAAGTGAATAAAATGATGCGGTTCCTTGCCAAAATTTCAAAAGTCAACTTTAAATTTACTGTCAAGGAAGCCTGAATCACAGGGCACTTAACTGGTTCCTGACTCATATGACTGACAGTCACGTTAGCAATATGTGGATATAGTAATAAATACCTGGATTGTGTGTTCGCGTTTTCAATTCGAGTGAATTTGTGAAAGATTTCTAGCGTGTTAAGATCGACTCACACCATAGTATAAGGGATAATCCATACGAGAGTAAATCCCCCAAGGTTCGAGTAATTGGAGTATCGAGTAAGGGACCTAATTGATTCTGCGAACCCATTCGAATGCTCGACGATTATAATATACAGAAGTACACTCACTTCTCGCGAGAATTCCCATGCGATACATTATCAGCGTTGGTCACTCAACGGATGTCGGATGGTTAAACAAGTCGTTGTATATTGGGTTGCGTCGGAAACGACACGAACGGGTAAAATGTGGACTTCATGCGACTCATCAAAGTTTAAATTACTTAAAATTGTTTAATGTGTATAAATATTCAACGATTTTTGTTCATTTACTATTTTTAAGGTTAGTATATTCTATGTGAGGCCAAAAATAATTCGTCTTCCAACAGGGCAGAGGGAAGCTGAAAGGCTGGACATCCATGATTTAAATAATCGACATAATCCGAACTATTTGTAGATTAAATTCATTTATAATTTAGTTTATAATTTCTTTGTTCCAAAACAACTTAAAATAATAACTTTTATTTAATCATGTTAAAATGAAAAGAATATATTTTGATTCATAAATAATATAAATTATTATAATATTTAAATAATAAAATTTATGAAATAAAGTTTGCCTGTGTTTAAATCTTCATTTATTACAATTTACATTTTGGAAATAAAATACATATAAGCCATATTTAATACATAATGAAAATTATTTTTAGAATATTTCTATGGCTAATAAAAGTTATAGTCAAATATGGAATTTACTTGATAAATATCATTTTAACATAGACAATCAGAAATATGCTGATTTATTATGTGTGATTTGCAAAAGAATTTTAAAGAACCCATACAGAAGTATATGTGAATGCAGTTACTGTTTTAAATGCTTCGAAAAGTATATTTCCGCCGGAGAAAAGTATTGTCCTGGAAAATGTAATGGCTGTGTACAGGAAATAGGAGACATTTTAAAATCTATTCATGTCCACAATGAAGCAGTGGAAAAAATTGCACAGATAATTGTCAAATGTCCGATAGAATTTTGCAGTTTAAATAAAGAAATGAAATTCATTCCAGACCATATTTTGTTTCATCAGTCGAAACCATTAATTGAGATATCGAATACGACCGAATTATTAATGAAATATTTTGATGAAGTGAGGTTGGAAATGAATAGTTTTTCATTAGATTTTGAGAAAACTGAGGTAATGCTAGATCGTTTTAAATATAATTATAAAATCTGAATTAAAATGGGAAATGATAAAAAGAATATATTTTATAATTTTTAATAATTATTTACGGTTAATTAAATAAATAAGTTGGAAAGGGGGAAGAACTAGACAGATTTATATTATTGTTTCATTGCAGACTATTGGCAAATAAAATTAACATGAATTTAATTTTATCATTTATTTTATTAAATTTTTGGATTACCTTATAGATAGAATGTTGAATAAATTTTTTATTCGATTGCTCAAATATTAGTACACTTATCTTGTCCTAAAATTTGACTTTAAATCCATCTTGAAATGACATTTTTAGATTCTTAAAAAAATTAAATAGACATGAAGGTTGAACTATAGTATTAATTAAATTTTTTGTTCCCAGTGTAATTTGGAATAAAGATAAAATGTTAAAAGAAGTATAACACGACCATTATCTGGAGACCAGTTCCCCTAGGGGGTAATCTTATCTTTTCGGATAAAACGAAACAATGTAACACTATTTATTGAACATGTAGAGGTATTATTTTTTGCGTCCCGTATACCTATGGTTCTCAAATTGTGAGTCGCCACCCCAAATGTAAAGATATGAATTCCGATTATCAAACTTTAATGCTACTCTCAGATTGGTCTCAAGAGGACGAAGTTTACATCGATTATTACAATTGAAAGATGAAGCTATTATATTTCTATTTGAGCAGAATCTCATCTAGTTGATTTTTTTGCACAATGAATTATGGCTCCTAAAATTGTTTTTATTTATTTGATATTTGTGTATTTGAAAAATTAAATGATTTAAACATTTCACTACAAGAAAATAGAGTAATTTTGGTTCTTTTATGGTTCTTAGTTAATTGTATAATTTAAAATAAATTATATATTAGCCAAATATCATTTTTAATAGGTCGGTTTATACACAGGTTATCTATTTTTGACATTTTAATCAAACAAATTTGGGGGGGGGGATCGGCTTATATGCTAGTATATACGGTAATTGTGATATGTTTACATTAAATAATAAAATTGAAAGTTTTGTGAAAAGTTGAAAATATGGGGAATTAGATTGGAAAAGGGATCTTTAGAAATGTTTACAGATCTAAATACATATAATTGAGAATAATCTCACTAAAGATGTGATTGTAGAAGTTATAATGGAACATTTGAAGTGTCTAAATACACAGTTCGAAAAATACTTTAATTCAAATTTTAAAATTGAAAAAGATAATTGGATTCTTAACCCATTTTCCATTGATATGATTAATGCAAATCATTTACCATTAAAAGATCAAGAAGAGTTTGCTGAGCTATCGATCGACACCTAATTACAACTTGTGTTCTCTAATAAATCATTAAATGAATTTTGGTTGGAGATTAGAACAGAATTTCCCATACTTTCTGAATTGGCTCTTAATATACTTTTACTATTTGTACCACATATTTATGGTTGTACGACAATCCACCAAACGACAATCCGCCAAATCATTAATAGGCTGGCGACAATCCGCCAAACGACAATTCGCTAAATGACAATCCGCCAAATAGTTCAAAGCGACAATCTGCCAAAAAGTCGATAAATTTTTGTTTTAACATACATACATTTTAAATTTATTATATTTTTAAAATTTTAATAATAAATTCTCCGCTGAAAGATAAGAATCAACTAGTAATTGTTTAATATAAAATTTTAATTAAATATTTAAAGAATTTAACTGGTTGAGAGGTAAACAAGATTTTTTATCAAAATTTGTGATAATTTGACTGATTCAATGATAAATTTGAATGAGTTAATTCGTTTTATTATATATAGTCTGAGTTTATCCGACAAGATGTTTTGACCCCCTATGGGTATTGCTCACAAGAGTACTACTCACATTCAACATGTCGCAATGATACTGATCATAAAGGTACTGGTATTTGATTTTAATGCTTTTTTTCGAATGATTATTTAGGCAAATTTGTTGTACAAGTACATGTGAATTAATTTTAATATGATGAACTACAAATATATTTTTTTATAAATGTCAGCGTTGGCCAATTTTTTAGTATTGGCGGATTGTCATTTGGCGAATTGTCGGAATACGCATATTTATGCGAAGTGTCATTTTCAACTTAAACATCATAAAAGCTAAATACCGTTCAACTCTGAAAAACGTTGAAGATGCTTTACGTCCTACAATATTAAATATTGTTTCAGAATTTAAGTTTTTATGCAAAAATCAACAAGCACACCCAGCTCATTAAGTTGGCTTTAAAATAAAATATTTAATAAAATATTTTATTTTATATTACTATTTTCATATTTTTTATCCATACTTAGGGGCGCAAGAATATTTGGTAGGTTAATGGGGTCGCTAAGTGAGAAAGTTTGAGAACCTCTGCCTTATACTATAGTTACTCCGAAATGATTATTAAGCATAGTATTAAATGATATGACGCAATTTGGCATATGTCTGACCCCTCCCGAAAAAATAATCATTAAACAATTCAGTGATTAGAACGATAAAAATCAGAACGAATATGAGAAGATGTATAAATGTAAATAATAAAAATATTAAGAATGAAATAATCATTATTATTA
Organism: Schmidtea polychroa; assembly: GCA_959609185.1. Lineage (NCBI taxonomy): Eukaryota > Metazoa > Platyhelminthes > Tricladida > Dugesiidae > Schmidtea > Schmidtea polychroa. The sequence goes on along the minus strand of CAUHTR010000547.1, from coordinate 16,444 downwards.
GTGTTTATTAATTGTGGTAACAATTACCGACATCAAATTAAGTGTTGATATTTGATATAATGATATAATGAAATAGCCTTTCTAAAGCACCATCTCATTCCAAACAAATGAGTTACTCCCTCTACTTATAAGCCCATGTCGTCATTTATTTTTACAATTGTTCGAGAGAGACAAGATTAAAAGCGACACAGATTAAGAATAGCTAAGTTGAATTTTGAGGGGTGACAACCTTTGAATATCTACTTCGGAGTGTTGACAAAATTATTTGAACGATCTGTATTATCTGTCGTTTATTAAGAGTAAATAATTTTGAATTCGATTCAATATTGTTGTTTTCAACTGAACTCGAGGAACCAGATTGAGAGATAATTCCTATCGACATCGTATTAATATCTGAACCATATTGAATTATTATATGCCCACAAATGCAAGATTTCTACATTATTAAACGAAACCATAAAATTTATATTCTGATTGGCTCGGACAGTATATTACACTGTTTGACTGACCTACTTCGATAAATGTGTTTTCCCACAATAAACCAAATGAATGCTGCTATTATTTCCCGTTATACATGAATTATTATCGCAGGAATTGACCGCTAAAGTAAATTGTGAAATTAGTGAAATGCAAACTCTACAAGCTCACGAAAATGAAGAAAGAAATTGTTTAAACGATAAACTCACTGAAAGAAACGTGAAATTGTTTCTTTTTAAGATACATTTAATAATTTCTACCCAGAATAAATTGAAAGAAATTCAACTTAAAATGAAAACTTTGCTCGATAATCAAGAAATAGAACTTGATAAATTGAAAGAAGAACAAAAAGAATTGCGTTTAAGAAATCTCCAATTAACTGAAGAAATGAAACTCATTAAAGATCAATTGGATTCCGTTCAAGACAATTTGGTTAAAAAGGTTTAAAAATGCTCGATTTTGTAGTGGATTTGTAATGGAATAATTTTAGAACCCCGTATTAAAAATACATAAACGTGTTTTGGATATTTCAAATGTTTTCAAGAATCAATTTCTCAAAATCAAAGAAGGATTTATTAATATAAAGGAAAATATTAATTTTAATGATGTGAGTATAATTTAGAGTGAGGTTTGGCAAACGAATCATGCTTTTCTTGCATTCCGCAAATAGATATATCAACACCGACATAAATTGAAATTGTAACATTGATTTTCAGGCTAGAAAATGTGTTTAGAACTAGTTGATACTTAAATTTCAGCTTTCTTCCTTGCATTTTTGAAAATAATGAATTTCTAAAACATAATTTTAATAGTTAAATAATGTCACTTGATGTCACTCATACGGTATATTTCTACTGGTTCACTGTTATCATCAGGTAGAAAATAAAAATCAATATTGTAAAATTTCTAAATAATTGGATTTAATATAAATTAAATTTTTAAAAATTCTAATTCAAAATAAAATTTTTAAGACATTTCTTCACGTATATTACACATTAGTTTTCCACCCAAATACAGTAATACAAGTACTGATTCACTCGATGTCATGCTAACTTAATATTAATCAATCAATTCAGTTTACAGTGTTCAAAAACCCGAGTACGGAGATGACGTATAGTTTTTGACAATTTTAAAATGCAGATTATATAATCACTTACTCAACATCTTTGCACAATCTATATTCCAACTCAATTATGACAATATAAACACAAATATACACCAAACACCACTGAGAACCATTTCCTATAATATAACAAAAAAATCAATAATCTTACATTATAGAAACATACATACTTTGATTTCACGTTGATGTTCTCATCTATAGCTCAATGAGATACATCTTATAGAAATCTGAAAAGTGGAAGGAAAATTAAAAAATGCACACAAGCACAACACATAATAAAAAACACATACAAACTTTTGATTCGTAAAATTGTAACGATGAGATACGTTTCTATAATAATTCTATTTTAGATAATTTTTAGAAAAAAAAGATCGTTGAAAATTTTTTAAATTATATTTTTAATGAAAATATCAAGAGCAGATGAATTTGGTTCAAAATCTTTTTACTCCAGATTTGATTTCCTTTAAGAATCCCCTCATATTGAGCTCAGAAAAAAAATTACAAAAATTAAAAAAATTATTCTAATCAGCGATTTTTCCCAAAATGTTTTAAAAAATACATTGATTGATTTATTTATTCAATTAATTATAATTAAAAATATATCGGACTCACATTTTTTCGAAATAATTCCAAAATACTTTAATAAGACATAAAATTCCTAAAAAAGCCTGAAAATTAATTAAAAATAATTTATAATTATATTGTTGATTAAAAGTAATATTTAAGAACTTGAATAATGATCTCATATCCATATGGATCAAAATTCAAGTCTTAAAATTTACTTTAAATTTAATATCTTACCTGAAAACCATTTCTAAAATGGCTAAAATAAATTTCATGATGTGCAATTCATACGTAAAAAAATTATTGACAACTTTGAAAATTCATCAGTAGTAAATTGGTGAGTGAGCAATTGCTCTACACGCAAACCACCACTATAGAGAATGTATCTCAGTGGTGTTTGGTGTATCATACTTTTGCTGATATTACTCCTACTCCCTATTATGATTAATAATAATAATAGTAGCGTTCACACTCGTTAATATTGGTAAGTTACCATAAGTGGAATTCCTGGAACATACCGTTTCATAAACCTTTTGCTATCGCAATACGCTTCCAATCCCCTTTCGACTTTGTAACATCGAAAAATTATTTATCACCACCAAGTGCCTGTCGTAAACGACGTTAACCCTGTACGTTGGTGAGTTGCCGTCAGTAAAAGGTGAGCGAAATTTCGATGACTGTTAATGCCATGATATGTCTCTGATAACAGGTTCCATTTTTGGAAAAAGTTTAATATTGATTATAAATAAATTTAAGTTGATAATTAAAAAAACAATTTAAATGAGAATGGAACTTTGTAAGGCTCTAAAGCATTTCTAGTTTTTGCTACCCTAGTGTTGCATCTCTGTAATAAAATATTATCGTTCACAAAAAATTTGCAAAATATTAATGACTAATTTTTTGTGTGATCAAATAGTATTTCCTTAACTCGTTTTTTCAAACTTATTCGAAATAGAAATTTAAAAATTTGGTGGGTGACATTTTGATTGTCAATATTGCCAAATAAAATAATAGCAGTATCCTGATTCCTATTTGACTGTTTAATATCTATTTTTAAGTAAAAATCTATTATTTACCTTCTATACAAAACTTATATCTATTTTCATTTTAATTACAGGGTTTTGCATTTCTATAATCACATAAAAAATAACTCAAAAAATAAAGCAATTTCAATAAATTATTTATAGAGATAAACATCTCTTTCCTTCTTGTTTATCAAGCCATCTTCTCATATTTCGGTAAAATCTTTGATATTGAATTGAATAGTCATTATCAGGACGTAAAATCTGAGAAATTCATTGTTCAAGATAGATCTCGGGATTATTATTCCTAACGGAATAATATCTTGCTTTTATCATAGAAAAAAACTTCAATCGGATTTAGTTCTGGCGAATAAGGAGTTAAAAATTTGAAAGCTATTCCATTTGCTCCTAAAGTTCTCTCTACTTCAGCTGGTTTGTGGATTCTAGCATTATCCATTATAAGTATCTTTCTCGGATTTAGTCTAAAATATGGAACTAACTTATGAATTGAATGAATGAATTTGAATTAAATGAGCCTGTCCTGTACTCTGATGCGATTAAACCTCTTAAACTAATAGCACACATTAAACTTCGGTTAATAACCCCCTATTTGCTGGCACAGTAATATACGCAGGAGTGTTGCCACTGGAATAGCCATATTTTTGATGAGTATGTTAGCTAAATCCAGTTTCATCAAGAAATACAAGTTTTTCATCGGAAAATCGGCTAATATCTGCAGCATATATTGCTCGTTCATCAAGTCTCACCGCTGTATTTCGTTCCCTGGGCACTAAAACAAGCCTTTTTCTGAAATTGTGGAATTAGAAATATCAACGTCCAACTGTTCAGACACTTGCTTTATTTCATCAATAATCAAGGACCTGTTGCAAGCTGTTGTGTTATCCAACGATGCTATATTCCTAGAAATACCCGAAAGAGTCACCGTTAAAAAAATATTGTAGCGGGACAATCGAAGTGCGTGTATGTATTGTTCTGTAGAACAAAAATAAAAAAGAAGAATGATAAAAATAATAAGATATAATATAACAATTAATAATTACAATTGTTATTACGATTAATTATTAATTATTACAGTCAAATAATTAATCAACCTTGATGTCCTTGTTTTGATAGTCCTCGTTACTCGATGATTGGATAATTAACTTCGAATTGAATATCCATGGTTATTTGGTTGGGTTTGAATGGATTTGAATGGATTGTTCTTCAAAACCTGAGAAAGATTTAAGTTGATTATTCTTAGTTATTTGGTTTGGATTTGAATGGATTTGAATAGATTGTTCTTCAAAACCCGAGAAAGATTTGTTATATTGCGAAGATAAATTTTCTAAATTAATATTTCCGGTTGATACCCAATTTTAAGAAAAGTAATTATTTGTTTCTTTAACAATATTCAACTGGATTCTTAATGTTATTGATTATTTTAATTTTTTTTATACTATTTTTTATAGCGATAATTCACCAAGGTAAATTATCGCTATATAGTTTTTTTAATAAAAAAGATAAGTAACAAACAAATTCTTCTCCACGTGCAACGTGTGAGATTGTAATTTACATTTAAACCATATAACTAACAAAAGATAAAAAATAAGATATTACAGAACTTCCCCCTTTAAAACCGGAGGTTAACATTTAAACGGCTTTACATATTTACAGACATAAGATAAAACATATGTTGTGTTTTGTGATGATTTAGTTGTGTTTTTGTTTTGTGTTTTACAACTAGCACATTATAAAAATTGTACAACTAAACCTTGTGGGTGCATGTGTTGTTTATTTGAGGCAATCGCTATAACGCTTTTTGTATTCTGATGTGATTGGTTGTGTTGTTGTCGAAAAATTTTGTTAAGTCTTTTTCGCTGAATCTGATGTGTTTCTGGTTTGTCTGTGTTTCTGTTCGTTCATGAGTTTTGTACTTTAGGTGGTTGTTTTGAGGGTTTTTGTTGTGATCGTTAAATGTGGGTGCTTTGTTTTCGTGATATGGTTTTAATCTGCGTATGTTTATTTTGATTTGTTTATTGTCTTAAAATTGTGCCGACGTTTTTATACATATTTATCAGTTTGTATGGGCCTTCCTACTTTGTCTCAAGTCCGCTAGTGAAAGGTTTCTTTATTAAAACCATGTCTATTATTAGTTCTGTTTGGTTATGGGTTTTTTAGTATTTTTGTTTTTTAGAATACTTTTTAGTATGGGTATTTGTGATTCTTTATCGGTTGTTTTTGTCTTGTTTTCCTTTTCGTCCTTTAAGTTTGGTAGGTTTGTATTGTGTCCAAAAACTGATTAGCTAGGACTTTTATTGTTTAAGCTAGAAAGGTTGTTTCGTAATCCTATTAGTATTTCTGGTAATTTTTCTAACCAGTTGTTGTTATTGTTCGTTTTTGTGTAATCTGTCCACTTTTCCATTTGATTGTGGATTATATGCCGTTGTTTTGATTTTGTTGATGTTATATTTGTTGCAAAGTCCTTTGGAAATTTCAGATTCGAACTGCCTACCATGATCGCTGATTATTGTCTTTGGGCAGCCATATGGTGCGAACCAGTTTATTTCTAATTTACTGCATATCTTTGCTGTTGATATTTTCTTTATGGGTATGGCTTTGAATCAATTTGTTTTTCGGTCTATTATAGTTAATAAATACTTGTGTTTATTATTTGGAGGTAGAGGACCGACTATGTCGATATGTATCGTTTCGAACGGTTCAGAACTTGGGAATTGTATTGGTCTTTTTTCGTTATTTTCTTCTTGGAATATTGTTCCGCCCATTGCTGATCCCGAACAATCTGTGTTGACTATGTATGGTAATTCTTGATTGGGATAGCTTAGGATGGTTGCATTTTTCAGGTTTTCTTTTGCCTGTTCGAAAGCTGTTATTAGTTTTTCGTTCCAATTTATTTTGATGTTTCTCTTTATTTTGTTCAGTTTGTTTTGGTATGTATTTGTGATAGAAATTGATCATGCCAAGGAAACGTCTTAGCTCTTTTGTAGTTTTGGGTCAAGGGTAATTTTTGATTGCTTTGATTTTGTCGTGTAATGGTTTTGTTCCGTTTTCGTTTAATAGGTGTCCCAAAAATTTTATTTCTGTTTTCAAGAATTCACATTTTTTATGTTAATTTTTAGCTCATGTTTGCTTAATATTTCGAACACATTTTTAATATTTTGTATATGTTCTGTTTTGTTTGCTGATGCTATCAGGATGTCGTCTAGGTATACGACTGTGTTCTGTTGATTTCGAAATATTTGGTCCATGAAGCGTTGGAAAGTGGCTGCAGCATCTTTTAATCCAAAAGGCATTTTGTTTTACTCGAAAAGTCCTATGGGTGTGATGATTGCTGTTTTCTTTATGTCTTCAGTTCTGACAGGAATTTCATGTGATTATAGAACTGAAAACATGTGATTATAGAAATGAAAACATGTGATTATAGAACTGAAAACATGTGATTATAGAAATGAAAACATGTGATTATAGAAATGAAAACATGTGATTATAGGAATGCAAACATGTGATTATAGAAATGAAAACATGTGATTATAGAAATGAAAACATGTGATTATAGAAATGAAAACATGTGATTATAGAAATGAAAACATGTGATTATAGAAATGCAAACATGTGATTATAGAAATGAAAACATGTGATTATAGAAATGCAAACATGTGATTATAGAAATGAAAACATGTGATTATAGAAATGAAAACATGTGATTATAGAAATGCAAACATGTGATTATAGAAATGAAAACATGTGATTATAGAAATGAAAACATGTGATTATAGAAATGCAAACATGTGATTATAGAAATGCAAACATGTGATTATAGAAATGAAAACATGTGATTATAGAAATGAAAACATGTGATTACATTGTCTCAAACTATCTGTCATCTCCGTACTCGGGTTTTTGAACACTGTAAACTGAATTGATCGATTAACATCAGTGAGCATGACATGGACTGTATCAGTACTATACATGCAAAGAATGATATGTTATATATTGTTTTTAATTTTCATAATCACATATATTTTAAGTTATAAAATTAAGCTAGGTAGTCCGATGCGTTAGTTTAGTCTGTAGATGTCGCCAACCCCATGTTTAGAAAATTATAAAATTTTATAAATTATGATTGATATAGGAGCAAATAAGTCTTCCGGAGAGAGAAATCAAAAAATTTAAAGCAGAAGTAAAAGCATCATTTTAGAAAAAATAGTTCTTAATTATTACTAAATTAAGACTTCAAATCCCGAGGAAATTCATGGCAATTTTATTTACAAAGTAAGTTTAATTATAATGAAAATATAATGATAGTTATATTTTAATATCAAATTATATATTTAATTTTCGGCGTGGTATCCTAATATTTTCGGTTAATATTTAATTGGTTAATATTTAATCTCAGTTGTAATATTTTAATGCTAAACAATGTTCTTTTATATTATCACAAGTTTTCATGTGGTTTTGCTTAGTTTCCTATATCTTTTGATTGGACTTTATCAATTTTCCAATAAATAACTGCGGCTTCCTTCCAAATAAAACTCTGAATGGGGAATATTTGTATAATATCGACATCGTATTAATATCTGAACCAAAATTATTTGAACGATCTGTATTATCTGTCGTTTATTAAGAGTAAATAATTTTGGATTCGATTCAATATTGTTGTTTTCAACTGAACTCGAGGAACCAGATTGAGAGATAATTCCTATCGACATCGTATTAATATCTGAACCATATTGAATTATTATATGGTCACAAATGCAAGATTTCTACATTATTAAACGAAACCATAAAATTTATATTCTGATTGGCTCGGACAGTATATTACACTGTTTGACTGACCTACTTCGATAAATGTGTTTTCCCACAATAAACCAAATGAATGCTGCTATTATTTCCCGTTATACATGAATTATTATCGCAGGAATTGACCGCTAAAGTAAATTGTGAAATTAGTGAAATACAAACTCTACAAGCTCACGAAAATGAAGAAAGAAATTGTTTAAACGATAAACTCACTGAAAGAAACGTGAAATTGTTTCTTTTTAAGATACATTTAATAATTTCTACCCAGAATAAATTGAAAGAAATTCAACTTAAAATGAAAACTTTGCTCGATAATCAAGAAATAGAACTTGATAAATTGAAAGAAGAATAAAAAGAATTGCGTTTAAGAAATCTCCAATTAACTGAAGAAATGAAACTCATTAAAGATCAATTGGATTCCGTTCAAGACAATTTGGTTAAAAAGGTTTAAAAATGCTCGATTTTGTAGTGGATTTGTAATGGAATAATTTTAGAACCCCGTATTAAAAATACATAAACGTGTTTTGGATATTTCAAATGTTTTCAAGAATCAATTTCTCAAAATCAAAGAAGGATTTATTAATATAAAGGAAAATATTAATTTTAATGATGTGAGTATAATTTAGAGTGAGGTTTGGCAAACGAATCATGCTTTTCTTGCATTCCGCAAATAGATATATCAACACCGACATAAATTGAAATTGTAACATTGATTTTCAGGCTAGAAAATGTGTTTAAAACTTGTTGATACTTAAATTTCAGCTTTCTTCCTTGCATTTTTGAAAATAATGAATTTCCAAAACAGAATTTTAATAGTAAAATAATGCCACTTTTCGCCAATTTTAAAATGCAAATTATAGGAACGCTTACTCAACATCTTTGTATTCCTTTTTTACGTTATCAAATGTTTTTTATGTGGTTTTGCTTAAAGGTTTCTATGACTTCTGAATGCACTTTATCAATTACTTTTCCATTAAGTAACTGCGGCTCTTCCATATAAAACTTCGAATGGAATATATTTGGTTGATTTTGGGGAAGCATTTGTAGCCCATCATTAAACACGCGTAATGGACTGTTGATGAAATCCATAATTGGATGCGATAAAAATAATATGAGCTCTTATTGTAAATTCGTTGGGGAGGTCATGCGATGCTTTAGTTGAAGCTGCTTCATCTTTGTCTAACATTTCAAATACACGTGTAATTTTGTCGAAATTAATGGCGTAGTGGTTAACTGCTTGAAACCATGTTCCCCATCGGGTGAGTACAGGTTGTGGTGGAAGGGTTAATCTGGGGTCCATATATTTAAAAATTTCGACTCTGAAAGGTCGCCTTCAGGAATACTTTTTTACACTTGAAATCAAACGATCAACATTCGGATATAATCCTCGAATTTTCTCTCATACTTGGTGGAGATCATAAGCAAGACATGTCAAATGAGTTATTTTTGGGTTAAATGTTTGTATGGCTTTTGCAGCCTTTACCATATACGGTGCAGCATCTGATATAAATAGCAAGATCAAATCTTTGTCAAATTATTCACCCAAACTTCTAACCGAATCATCAAATAGTCTAGCAATTGCTGTGTTATTAGCCGATTCAAGAAGTGCAGTTTTCAATATAAACTTTTTGTTTGAAATCAACTCATCATTATCCAAAATTCCAATGATAACATTTTACACGTTAGTTTCATCAATCGACAACCACAAAAAACTGTTTTTGTAATGCAACTTTATCCACAGTTGCGTTATATAGATTTTTGATGTGATTTGAACGAAGAGTAGTTTCCAATGGAATTCTGTGATCCGTGTATTTTTCAAGAAAAGAACGAATTTTTTCGTAGCGCATTTTGTATAACGGTCTATCTACAGCAGGGGTGTCCAACCTTTTTGCGTTGGGGGCCATATTTCAAAAATTTAAAAAGTCCGGGGGCCACATGTAAATTGGCGTAGTTGACCGCATCAGAAAATAAGATCGTAATTTAGTATGACTAATACTATTATACTTAATAGATAAACCTCAATACAATAGTATTTTTTAGCATAATTATAATTATTAATAATTAAAATTTAATCATATGTTCTGGAAAATAATTCGATAGATATTATGGCCAATCTTTTACTTTTTGATTTTTATTTCAATAACATGAAGACAGAAACTTATAAAACTTACAAAATTACATGACAAGGACTCATATAATATTAATGTATTCGGATTAATGAAATTCCATACGTATTAATTGTCTTCTGCACTGCAAGCATTAATGAGATATTTGGCATTATTTCTGTTTGTATAAAATGTCGACATCTGCTTCAACAGTGGATATGGGAATTCTAAGGATTCCTGATTAGGGTTGGCAATCCCGGGATTTCGGGATTGCATTTTCCTAATCCTGGAATCCCGGGATTAGTCCCGGGATTTTTAAATACATGTTCTTGAAATATATTAACATACTATTTTAACCAAATTAATAGAAAAAGAAAGAGATTAATTTTGTTAAAATAATATGTTAATATATTTCAAGAACAGGTATTTAAAAAAATGACACATTCAAAAATAAGTTTATAAAAAATAGTTTATTAAATTATAAAGAAAATAAATGTTTTTATAATATTATACATCAAATTCATTATGTTTATAATATTCTTAATTAATAAATTATAAAGAGTTCATTGTTAAAGTTACATTTTTAATTATTAAATAATTATAAAAAAATACCTAATTATTCTTTGTTATTTTTAAAATAACTTTTAAGAAAGCATAGTGCATCCAAAGTTTCATCGCCCATACGACATCTTATTTTCGTTGCAAAAAGTCCGGCCGCAGAAAAGGCACGTTCCGACTCTACACTGGTTGGTTTGATTGTCATACGCTCTTTGCAAAAAATCACCACGTGTTCCTCCATTTTCAAACAATACCATTTCCTTTTGAATTTTCGCTGACAGCATCTCACATCGAATTGGCATCCTCGGAAAATGTGCTTGTTTTATAGCTTTATTGAGCTCGTCTGCAATAGTTAAAGGTTGTTTAAGAGAAAAGGAAAGAGATTCAGATGGAGAATCAGAAGAATCTGAAACAATTTTGATAGGTGCCTCATTTGAAACAGAAGATTCAACTTCGGACTCATGAGCTGTTAGTGCTGTAGCTGGATTTGCAGCATCTAATCTTTCGAGTAACTCAACTATTATTTTGCGACATTTTACGGCAGATGGAACTGTTACGAGCGCTATTTCAGATTCGGACTGAACGTTTGTCCTACCACCACTGATATCTGTCCGCCTTTGTTGCATGCGAAGAATGAGAGCTGAATAACACGTGAAAACAATTATATACTAATTACGTCTGAGCGCCAACAAAAAATTTTAAGAATATAATTACAAATTGAATATTGAAAAAAAAAAGTTCCAAGAATTTCGATTTTTAAAATTTATATATTTTAAGAATTTGAATGCAAAAAAAATTCCAAGTATTTTCTATATGACAAAATTCAAATCTCAACCGAAAAAATTTAAATTTGAAAATGTTCAACCAAAAACGATTGTTTTAAAGAATTTTTAAGGAAACTGTAAGGTATTTTTCCTTTTAGGCTTAAAAAGTCAAATCCCGGGATCAAGTGCTCGATCCCGGGATTTCGGGATTGCTAAAAATTGCGGGATCCCGGGATTCCGAACCCTATTCCTGATAAATTGATCGAGTCTTTTCACATTTTTCAGTCTGGAAAAAAGCTGTACACAGCAATATGTGCTGCCAAAAAGTGCAATATACCAGCGAGCATGTTTGGCTAGGTTAGGGAAAGACTCTGATGAAACATACTGCTTGTAAAAGGTAACAAGGTCATGCTGATCATTAGCAGTTTTTAAATTGCTGTCATTGTGAATGTCGATTAGATCGAGTTGAAATTCATCTGCTTGATATTAAGATCTGCAAGATGTTTGGTCATGTCAACCACAAAAGACAAGTCATTCAACCACTGCTGTCCATCGAGGAAGCCAACATCTTTTCCATTTTCTGTCATAAATGTTTTTATTTTGTCCCGAAGTGACCAAAACCTGGCTAACGTTTTTGCCACACTTAGCCAACGGACTTGACAGAAATAAATAATATCACAATGATCTGATCCCAACTCTTCAAGGAAAGCCTGAAATTGTCTGTGGTTTAGTGCACGAGACCTTATCACATTGACTGTTGAAACTACATTGTCCGTTACATGTTGCATGCTCAAGATCTTTGCACATAGCTGTTCTTGGTGGATGATGCAGTGATGACTGACAATTTTATCATTAAAGATACAAACCCATTGTGTCTACCTGTCATTGAAGGGGTGTAAAGTACATCACAGCGCCCTATATCGGCGTTTGTAATGATTAAAAATTAACGAAAACATGGATATTTTTGGGATAACGTTGCGGACCGCATAGAAGACCTCCGCGGGCCACGTGTTGGACACCCCTGATCTACAGCAATAAATGCACTGCGCAAATCTTCTCCGAATTGGGTATCAAATGAAGACATGGAAACTTCTCCAATCAAATGCTGTGTTGCATTCTCATTCGTTGAGTTTAATGTGCTTTGCACTTTCTAGATGTTGTTTTACGGTAAATATTTTCTCCGCGAAACTGACTTATTGCACACCTTACAGTACAGTATTTTCCCATTGGTTTTAAAATCTGGATATTGACTTACATAATGATTCAATCTGTTCGAAATTGATAGCTTTTCTTTCGGCATAATTTCTAACTTTTTGCTGGATGCGAGTAAAGATTTAACAACTTTTCTATAAATATGTGCTACAGAATAAACCCATGTTAATTATTACATACTTTCTATACATACTATTTTAAAGGGATATTTAACGCACTTTCTTTATGGCCACATGATTTCAAAAATCATATCGTAAATGATTTAATTAAAACTATTAATTTTGGGCTACAAAGACAATTTATTTTTAGTTATTCCTAAAAATCACAACTGTTAGGTTTTTGTTTATAGAATAATGCCTAATTTAATTGAGTGATAAATTGGTAATTAATGTTTCGCAGTAGTAATTTATAAATGATTAAAAATTAATTAATTATGGCATTGCAATCATCTTTAACGTATTGTTGTCACTTTTTATTAAGCTCATGTGATGATCCTGTTTCGGTGATTTCGATTGTTCTTTTCACTTGACTGATTGATTCTGTATGAAAATGTATAGAGCCTTGGGGTAGAGTGGAGTGTGGTGATCGTCTTTAAATAAATTTTATTAAATTACATATTTTAAATTTTTTTTTAATTTAAGAATACAAAATTTATTGATGTACTTACTTAATGCATAATAGTCCTTAATGAATGTGCCAGTGAGTAAATCGTTGGAATGTCTGGAATGGAAAGTTGGGGCTCAATGGCGGTGATTCATGGGATGGCCTGATGAGTTGACGATTGGAGTTTTTTTCTGCAGCATGTGTTGGTTTCTTCTTTTTTAAGAGACATAAATTTAAAATTGTGATTGTATCAGCTCAAATCGCATTGATGAGTGTGGTTTCAATACCCTAACCACTCAAACATTCGGAAGGAAGAAAAAAGGAGAAAAAAATATACTCTGTAGTTTCAAATAACAGAGGACAAAACATGTCATTTCTTTTAGCAATAGGTGTCAAATGTGCGATTCATCACCAATTAATTGTAGGATCCTACAAAAAGGATACCTACCAACATTTTATTGATGAATTAAGTACAAAATTGAATGGGACAGGATACCGTCTCATTCATGACAATGTTTCAATTCATGGTGGAGCATTATCTCCAATAAATTACATTGAAAACCTGCAACCGGACAGTCCATTCCTCAATCCAATAGAAAGTGTGTTTAGCAAAATTAAAGACAGCATCAGAAAAACATTATCAAGGACAAATGGATTTAGCTCCATGTATTTCCAAGCAGATTTGACATCGTCAATAAATTTTCATTATTTAAAGCTGCACCATTAGAATGGATGTTAAATATTTATTAATTTTTCAATTTATCCATTTTGAAAATATAATAATGTAATCATTGCAATTCATATTATTTATGTTTTTGATTTTAGAATGATTTAATTGCATCTTCATGTGATCATATTAATCGTTTCCAACGTGTATTTAAAGATTTAGCATTTTCCAAATTTGAAATTGTTGAATTATGCCAAGTTTTCGAATGGGAAATAATTAACTTGTCTCTGAAACACGTCAGAGCGAAATTTAATATTGAAACGGAAATTTACAGTGATCCGTTCTATACTCACAGGAATGGGTATAAAATGCAATTGGAATTATATCCTAATGGAGTTGGATCGGGAAAGTCATCCCACATTTCAGTGGGTTTATTGATTTTAGAAGGTGAATATGATAACTTCTTAATTTGGCCAATGGATTTTGGAGTATTTGTGGAGTTAATTGGATGGGTCAATAATGAATCGAAAGTTATCACGTCGTTCAATTACAGAAATTCTAAGCCATCTTTTCAAAGATTTAATAACACATCTTCTTATACTAGTTATCGTGTTGAGCGATTTATTGAATATGATTGGATTAATTCTTTTAAAGCTTTTAAGGATGGTATTTTACTCCGATGTTCTGTTGGGTAACTGTTAGGTCCAGAATCCGAATTCAATGTTTTAGATGTCATTTTATTTAATATTTATGATATATATTCTAGTTTTGTATTTGTTGCTGGCAACATTCTGTTGGGTTTATTAATTTTTACTATTTATATAAATTATTATTATTTCAAGTTATTTCAAGAATTACTTACTATATATTTAGTAACAATTAAAAATATGTAAAATGAACAATGAATCAATATAATAGTACGATAGCCAATAATATTGGTAAGTGCTTACTGTGACATAAATAATGCGAATTTAATGGTAGCTTTGGGTTATTTAAAATTTATAATGTTATTTTTCAAAATTTTCTTATTAATAATCAATTAAATATTACACCGGCAATTGATAAGTTTCTAATTTAATTAAACTTAATTGTAATTTTTATTATATACATAAAACTTAATTGTAATAAATGTGCGTGTGTGTCATAGCTAAAACTAACATTGAATAGGTTGTTACAATTTTTGGGGTTGCCAGGCTCACTTACCCTTCGTACATTCTCTCACTTTTCTACCCATTGGTGTTATTTCATCCACTTTTCTGTTAGTATATGGCTCCAACCAACTCCTCTACTGGTGGAGCCCTTTTGTTTGTGTACGTCCTACTAAAATTATCTTCATTTGTCTCTACGCACGATTCCATTTCATCTTCTTCGATTCCATTAATCCGGCTGTATCTGTTTCTGTCGGTCTTTGTTTCTCTATCGACTTTGTATAACATTATTTAGATCTATGACCATTTCTGTTGCATCTTTTACACCGTATTATATGACCTAGTTTCCCACAACCAAAACATCTTGGCACTTTATCAGGACAATTCCTACTTATATGTCCGCTTCTGTGACATGTCCAGCACTCTATCTTCTTACTGGACATTGTATTTAGTGTGGCCTATTTTGTGGCATAGCTAGCACTCTGGTTTTTCTCGTCGCCTGCCTTTTTCTCTTTCATAACGTTTATCTGATCTCTGTTCGTCCACTTTATCTATCAAAATTAATGTTTCCTTTATTTCCTCTGTGCTTTTTATCTTCCGCAATATTACTTCTTTCTCAACTTCTTTATTCTCAGCACATAGCTATCAACATCTTTGCTGTTATTTTCTTTTTGGTGAATTCTTTATTCTCAAACAACCTGTCGACAAGGTCCTCCACTTTTTAAAAATATGTTTCAATCTCTTCGCCTCTTCTTTTATAATTCAATAAACTTTCCATTTACGTCTCTTTCGTAATCAAATGCTATTCGTAACCTGGCTTGAAATTCTTCTGATTTTTTAACTGTCTTCGCATATTTCTCCAATAGATCCTCCTCGATCATGCATGCAGTCAATCTTTCCTGTTCTTTTTTATTGATGCATTTAGCATCGAAAGAAATCTCGCATCTTCTAATGAATTTTTCCAAGTCATCAACTTGACAGAACACCTTTGGCAATAATCTTTCGGTAATCGCGTCGGCGTTTACCGCTGCCACCATATTTGGATTCTCATTCCGTTACAACATTAATATCTATTTGCAAATCACTAAATAATTCCATAAATTTTGTTCAATAAAGTTTACACTCAAAAGCTTCTCTTTGTTATTTTTGTTATTTAAACAAATTTCAGTCTTCTTTTTAAAATATTTTTCAATAAAAATATTTTTTTAAATTTAACAAAATTTCTAATTAAATCTTTAAATATCTATCAACTTCCTCATAACAGGTATATAAGAAGGAATGTATGAATGGGTATCTATATATAAACATGAAAGCCGAAACATATATTTTTAGGACGAAAAAATTTTTTAAGGTAGGAGATATGTTGAGGTCAGTAAATTAAAA